>BJCM01270691.1:0-14817 GCA_018326385.1 Flaveria bidentis
TTTGATTGATAGCAAAAAAGAGTTACAGTGGAATTGGACAAAAAAGAGAATACTGACAATCCAGGGTTGCACCCTCTCTCATTGCATGATGCAAGAGATCGGCACTTCTAACAAATACCAACCTACCTATCCCCCCACCATTTCCTTCCCTATTAGTACGTATAAGCAACCCCTAGCTACTTTGCCCTTTACCCCTCCTAGAATAGACAATTAACTCCTTAGTCCCCCCATGATTCGTATTAAAACCCCTAATACCTCTAGTTTCATTTCATATATAACTTCTTACCAGATGCTTTTCATTGTTCTTGATACACTATGCTTATGGCTCTTAACTTCTTTCTGGTTTTCAGCTCCAATCCTTATGAGCCGCACGCGAAGCAAAGCCTGTAAACAGAACAGTGAACCATGTTCATAATCTACAACCAAAATACAAAGAACAATAAACCAAGAGACAAAGAACAATAAACCAAAAGACTCAATTATCACTTGAATACACCCGCGGTTTGGAAACTTGGAGACTGGTTTCCTCTGTCTTAAGCTTTCAAGCTCGCGCCTTTTATCTTGTTCCACCATACTAAGAAAATCTATGAATGCTTGTCGACCGCGTATCAATCGTTTGTTGCTTATAACAGAAGGAAAACATCTGTTCCCTCCTACAAAAGATTCATTTTTCAATTTACAAGATTCTGAATCAACTAAAGATTCATCAGTTGCACTTGATGACCCACACCTCCCTGCACCATCAAACACCTTTGAAGGGATTCCATTATAATTATTATTATTGTTGACACAAGATGAAGGCTTTGATTTTCGACTTGTGATCTTCGTTTCAACGTCCTTCCATCGTCTAAGCAGGGTCGAAACACCCCCTAAACTATCGGTTTCCACCGAGCATTCTGATCTAGCAGGAGAAACTTGCCCCTGTGATCTTGAAGACTCTGGTTTCTTATTCGAAACCCTCGTGTTTTGGGTCTGTTGATTGCCCAAAAACGTGTGGTTACTCGTTTTCTTATGGTTGTTGCTGCTGGTGGTGCTGATTTCCTTCTTCTTATCTCCATTGATCACAATTGGAGGTGTGGGTACCCATGAACGATCTGGGCTGGTCTCTGTTCTTCGAAAACGATTCAAATTAAGCGATTTCGAGGAATTTAACGAATTGTTCTTCTTGCAATTCGGAACCCGTGAATCATTATAATGATTCTCTCTGTTTTTGTTTTTGTTCTTCGCAATTGGGATAGATGGCAGCCATGAATCATCGGAATCTTGCTCTGTTTTCCTACATCGATTCGAATTGCTCGATTTCGATACAGGTGCTGAGCATTTCTTCTTAGTGTCATTGTAGTTCGGAAGCCATGAATCATCGGAATCGCTCTGTACGTGTTGATTATTGCAATCATCAGGCTCGTTGGTGAAGCTTTTGTCGTTGTAATTAGGGAGCCATGACAAATCGACATTGTTCTGGTGTTTGGAATTTGCAGGTTCAGAAGATGGAAGCCATGAATTGTCTGAATTAAGCAGGCATGAAGCGAATTCTGCAGGCGAAGACGCCATACACGCACAAGATTTCAAATTGATGACATGAAATTGGATTTGAATGGGTGAAATTGAAACCCAATTGAGGATGAATAATCAAAGGCATGAAATCAGAGAATCTTGAAAGCGTGAAATTAGAGGTTTATATATGGAAGAAGAAGAAGGATGTAAGGATGAAATTGTGGGAGTACTAAAAAGAAGGGGTTTGTGAAATGGAAAGTGGTTGCGGTGGTGGGTGGCGGAGGAAGGCCGCCGGAGGAGGCGGAGGCGGTGGCGGAGGAGGGGAAGAGAAAGTGAATTGAATATTTGGAGAAGACAAAGAGATGGTGGTTATGAAGGCAGGGGGAAATGGTGTTTGTTGGAGGAAAACTGAAAACATGATACAAGATTAGTAGATTACCAAAGAATGTACCTTTTCAAATTGGTATAGGTTATTTTGTTTATTTTTCATGATTTTTTTATTTAAACTTGATTTGTGTTAATATTTAAAATTAATTTTGTGTTAAACACGTGCTAGCTAAGTCATAAATCACATCTGTAATATGTGATCAATGTGTTACTTAAAAGTGATTAGATTTAACAAAAGAAAAAAAACACTTACACTTAAATTACAGCCTAAAACCTAACCATTAGTGTAAAATTAGGTTATTTGGATGATTTTATACCTTTTTTATTTCAATAGAAATTAGTTTATTTAACCGGTTATCAGTTAAATGTCATTGTCTAGTGTTAGATCTTAGCTCACTTTTAATTAAAAAGAACACATTATTTATATAAATGTAAGTGATTAATTAAAATACGTTTTAAAATAAAGAACCTATACACTTTGAGCTGATTAAAAAAACTAGTTAGCATTTCACTTAAGTCTGTTAAAAATTTTATTTTTTTCTTATGAGTGCACGTAGTTTATATTATATACCGATTTTACTTTTACCATCATAAGGTCCTGTTAGATCTAAACAATAAAATTTTGCACTCTTAAATATCATTTAACACTCTACGAATTGAACTTAATTCCACTAAACCATAAGATTATGCGCATTTAGATGTTATCTTAGAAACGTAGTTTGCTGTTTTTTTAACGGTTCTTAATCTACCATTAAATACAATAATCTCTAAGAGAGTGAATCGTGAATACTTTATGACACAACCATTTAACTGTTATTAAATGTAGTTTGGTGTTAAACATAAAGAGTTTATATGAACGAAAGCAGTGTCTTGTATTTGGCATCAGTTGTAGAAAGATGCCGGCGTCAGCGACGATGATCGGAGCTCTACTGGGGCTGGGCACCCAGATGTACTCCAATGCCCTTCGTAAACTCCCTTACATGCGTCGTAATTCTCCAACCCTAACTCTAATTCTAACCCTAACCCTAACCCTAACCTTTTGTTTTCTTCTAATAAACAATGAATCAATCAATTGCTGTTACAGATCCATGGGAGCATGTTTTGGGGATGGGATTAGGTGCGGTCTTCGCTAACCAGCTAGTCAAATGGGACGCCAAGCTTCAACAAGATCTCGATAACATGCTCGACAAAGCCAAAGCGGCTAACGAACGCCGTTACTTCGGTATGTAACCCTAACTTTAATTGGAAATTGATTGTCTCATTACTCGATTGGCTTACGATCTCGTTGAAATGCGCAAACAATTTAATGATTGTTAACTCAAATCCTTACTTCCCTCGATGATGGTGCCTGATTATTCGCTAACCCACCATTTTGATTTCGAATTTAATTCAATCAATTGACTGTTTTGATGTGGTGGAAAGAGTCAATACAACTATCTTTGTGGATAATCTTTTGCTGTGCAATTTGGTTTGTTTCTTTTCATAATTTTTATGGTAGAAGGGTGCTTTGCGAATACCATATGAAGTTAAAAGGTTTGTATAGGTGCTATTGCTAGTTGTTACTGGTGAATATCAAATTAAAGTCATGTCAAACTTTGTTGATGATAATTTCATATGTTTATTCACACCAACAGTTGTGATTATGCTTGGTAACATTTGTTCTGCAATGAGACACTGTTTTCTGGAATTAACCATATTTTCTGCCATCATATATTGAAGTTCTTTATGCTGGGACTATATAACCTAATTTGGATTATGTCTTTATCCTCCATGACCTGCATGAAGAGTTAAGAGCCTAGCATGTTCTACCTTGCTGTCAAATAAGAATCTCATGTTTTTTTACATGATCATTTAGGGTAAACAAGACATAACACGATTGAAGTAACCAAAGTGGACCATCCACATGTAGTAGCTACTGTAGTTTGACTTAATTCACATGTAATGGATTTGTGTGTGTCGTGAGTTTAAGAAGAAACTTAAAATCATGTTACTTTAATGGAAAGGGGAAATCCAGTAGAACTTAGGTTACCCATGCCTTCTATGAGAAAATAGTGAAGAGACCTAACAATAGGGTATTCGTTCGTAATCGAGTGCAAATCACCCAGGTTCAAGTAATTTTACCCAGTTATTATTGACTATGTAACATCAGACGCCTAATTGATGAATAAGTTAATCGGGTAATCTCTGATTATGGGTTCTGAATACTTAGAAAAGCTCAAAAATTTTGTGATCTCAGTTGTAGTGCTGTACTAAACTTAAACTTGAATAGCCGAAATATAATGGATATGTGACATTGTTTAAAATACAAAAGCATATATGACTAGGTAACCTAGGTACTTGAACATAAATAAGTTGTGGATACCTAAGAAATAATATGTATTCAAAGTGCCTGAGAATAGCTAGTTTGAAATTTATAATCCACATAATCAAGTCTCAATAGATCAAGTAATTCAACATCAAAATGATGCAAGGACTGTCACTTAACATCTTTGATCAAAATGATGTGGTTGAAACTCCATTTTCGCTTTTCTTAAAGCACTATCTGGGCTCATCTTCATTTGGTTGTTTTGATGATTATGGTTGAGCTAAACTGTTTTAAATACTTAAAAATGCAGATGAAGACGAATAATTTGCAATGTGGGTATAACCAGCCTTGCGACAATGCAGACTTCTATATGGTCAATGATGTTTTGCTCTTTTTTGATTTTGCTTGTATCTGCCAGTCTTTTATTTTGATACATGAACAAATAATGAGTATTTACCTATGGAAGTTCAATTAAAGGGTAATAGTGTTCAAAATTAGTTGATGTAGTATGTTGTCCATTTGAAGTTGTCAGCATCATGATACATTCTTCCAGACGTCCGAAGCTCCTGATGAAGCAAGTCACATTTTTTTTATTAGGTTATTGATTGCTTTATGTCTTGGCTTCTCGTATATGATGAAGCAAGTCAGCATCAGTTTGATTAGGTTACTGATTGCTTTATGTCTTGGCTTCTCGTATATAATGGATTGGCTGCTTAACCTTTTGATTTTTGTTTATTACTTTTATTTTAGAATAGTTATGTGTATGCATTATAATAATAAATATTTCCATTTTTCTAAAAAAATTAATACAAACTAGTGATTTTGAGAAAAGATAAAAAATCAGTTTTCACTCTCAAAATCGAATAGTTGAATCAAATAACCAACAATGCTTGTAATTTCAAATAAAAAGGTAATTAAATGCTTGTAATTTCAAAGTCAGCACGATCTAAATTCAACTAAAATCAATTAGCCACACAGGTGACAACATGAACATCCATCAGTCTGGCCAAATCCCCCCATGGTCACCTGCACAGAAGCCAAGTTAGACGTCATAAAGAGAAGAATATAAAAACAAAAACCTGTAACGACACAAGTTTTTGAGTTGGTTACAATCAAACGATGGACAAAATGATATAATGACATGCTCTGATAAATAATCCATGTTCACTGATGTTAACCGCACTTACCACATGAAAACAAAGATCCTTCACACGTCAATGCCTCACAATCCAACCGGCAATCTGGTCAGCTTAGAAGTGTCCCCTCCGTTGGAAGAACAAGTGTCAAAAACAGTTCCTTGTTGAAGTTTAGGTTAACTAGGGTCATAAAGTATTCACATAAAAAAGCCCTTCCTGAGACCCTAACCAAGCGCCTGGAAATTGATCTCTTTGGTATCCTAAAAGACACCCCAAATATACAAATAAATTTACATGAATACGAACCAGATTATATGTTAACAAGAGCATAAGAAAGTACCTCCTGGCCAGCACACAACCGAGGGCACTGAATTCATGAATTTATCTTCATATAACATTTCACCTGACTTTAATCTCCACAACCGCAAATAGAAGTCCTCTCCCCCTAATAATACATCCATTTGTTACTACAATAAAGAAAAAAATCTAAAATATACATTCAAAAGTAAAACAATACCTGACATGATGAATCTTTCTGATGGGTCCACACCCATCTGTATACGAGTATGGGAATTAACATTCCCCTCATAGTTTTGTACCGCTCCTCTTTGAGTCAAACGATGATCATAAAGCTGAACCTACAAACGTCGACATGGAAATGTATTCTGTATAGCAGCTCAGGTAAAAAAATTTAAGTGAATATATATGCAAAAGGTACCGTTCCATCCATGGAGCTAGCCAAGAAATACTGATCATAGAGCTTAAGTGCTATCAAACTGGAGTTTGTAAACCAACAAAACTGTCACGTGTTAAGAAAATTAATACAAAAACAATCAATGAATTTTAATAAGTTTTCCACTAACCAGGAAACTGATGAAGGCATAAACATCATCTGAGAGTGATGGACATTTCCCCTGACCTGCATGCATCAAATTACAATATTTTTGAGCTCTTCCAACTTTAAGAGGATGGTAAGGAAGGGCAAGAATGCAATTCAACTTCTTAGAGATAGAAGTAACCTCAAACCATTTGTTCTCTCGTTTTTTACTTCTGCTTGAAGACTGGATTGTTTTAAGGGATGGAAAAGAAATTTGATGTTTAGGAAGATGTCTATCATGCAAGGTTTGGGGTCTCTGACGAGTATCAACCATCAAAATAGCTCCATTTCTAAGTCCGCATAAAACAATATTTCCCTGTAAAAACAACACATTTGTGAAATTTAAGAATAGAAATACATGTTTATCAGAGTTATATCATGTTCTTACGGAACAATCAAATTGCAAAGACAAAACATCACTCTTGGAGCGGAATATCCATGATCGTCTTCCAGATTCCATATGTACCAAAGCAGCTCCATTGTTGGTGCCTACAAAATCCAAATTTATGTTTCTGTAACAGCAAGTAGAAGCAAGACAACAAATGTCAGTAATAAACATACCAATTACAACTTGGTTTTCATTTGAATTGCAATCCGCTGTCCAAACTGTGGATTTTGATATAGAAGAAATAAAGGCAATTCTTTCACCAAGAAAGTCGAGTCGCCCTGCAACATACTCCAATGGTTCACTAAGGTTTACTGAATAAACAGATCCACCAGATGTTTCAGATCCCAGAGTAGTTATTCTATTGTCTGACAGTTAAAGTCTGGTAAAAAATATGCTTACTGTCATCAGGGGATAAAAAATAAGGATGTCAAGGATACAAAGCATGTGAAACTGATGAATCAACATCAGTTGCTTGATGGTAATGATACTTTCTTGATGTCTTTATACAGGATACATTTGAAGACATTAAATTTGAAGCTCCAACGGGATTCCATAGATGTCTAGGTGGTTTTAAATATGTTGTTTGGTTTTCTATGTTCAGAGGCTGCACAACATCTGGCATGTGGTGCGTCCCATAACCAGCATGCTCTCCAACATATCCAGCTTCATAGGAACTGCATGTCATAAATAAAAGATACATAAACCGGTAGGCACTCGTTTTCCAATCCTGAGACAAAATATACAAGTTATAACTTATAGGTTCCATGCTGCTATGCAGCACACTGAAACTAAAGTCAATCTATGGACCGATCTCCTAGGCTATAGAATTCTAAATTTCGCTATTAATTTCGTTTTGTCTATTCTGTAGGAGTGTAGGCAAGGTGATAAATTAGCTATCCTGTAATTGTGAATGATGCCAACATTAGCATATAAATATGGCAATTATATGAGTTTTCGTATATCAATAAGTAAAAGTAATCTCCCTCCCTCAGATTTTGAACACCATATGAGTAGTACGAGAAAAAACACTTTAGTTGTGAAAAGCCATCTATAAGTTTTAAATTACTAAAACAACAAGAAAATGACACATCTCAAAAAGTCAGAGCTTTAGCAATTTAGCAGAAAGATTATCTAACTACATGATTATTAAAACAATACCAAATTGTGTTATTAAGACCAGCGGTGAGTAATAATTCTGATTCAACGAGTCCATCCTGGGTCTGGATGTTTGCGTATACATGTTCCAATGCAGCATCAGCAATTCTCTCTGTTCTTTGGTAATTCCAGACCTATAACATCGAAAAATAAAAGATAACACATAATACAAAACGTTCCATAACTACAACATAAAGAATCCAGACTGATGAAATGTCTTTCTCAATAGAAAAAGTTTTTGACTTACTATTGGTTTCGATGTTCGTATGTTTTGGTATTGCTCTTGGAAGTTCACCTTCTTTTTGTTACACATTATTGCATTACCACATAACTCCCTCACATGGAGCATCTTAACAACCTTGGCTGCCATCTTCTGATTTCCATATTTACCCTGTTTGAATGTTGAACCCATAGTCAATACCTTCAAGAATGAGTACACACAGCAAAAGAACAACTATGACAAACAAAATGATAGGCCTAACAACAGTGGTTCCCCAATAACAAAACAAAAAAGAGCGCAGACCAAATTGAAAGATCTTAGAACATAATAATACGGATTTTGAAACTAAAAAGCATATGTGCATTTGAACAACAATGAAAGCCAGAAATTGCAACAAAACCCATATCAATTTAGCATTTGAGCAATAACCAGGTCTGTCATCACTTATTCTGTGCATGTTTGCTTCCAGTTAGAGCCATTGCTGTCATAAACCCACAAGGCGCGTGCCTAGGCCCTTAAGTTGCTATTTCGGGCCAGGTTCTGGCCAGAAAATCCTCTAAACATAACTAAAAGGATTACACACCAGCCCTAAACAAGTCTGGAATCCACGTAAAACTACCTCAAAACAACCTTAGACCATGTCTACAACCCCTAAAAATGGTATTTTTACACCGCACGCATTGTTTAAAAAAGCCCTAGCCCAACTATGATTTGAGTCGTCAGGATTGATATCATAGCGAAAGTGTATCAGTAACACTGTTACAAGAAAAAATGGTGTTTACCTTATTGGATTTTGGGGGTGGTTTTTGAGCACTGGTGGAAGCAGAATAAGCGTTTCTGGAAGAAGAACCTGGAATGGGCGATTTAAGAGGGAAATACCTGTTCTTCTCGGCGTCATAATAGAACCCCGGAAGATCTATCAACAACAAACAATCATATGATATGATATGATTAATTTGCCTTACAATCGTACATAAAAAGGAGCTAACCCTACTTGGATTTCTAGAAGAAACACACATGTAGAGGACAGACCTTGAGGCATCTTCTGAAATTGATTACAGCAGAGAGTAACGAGTGAGGATGAAGGTGTCGCCGGTGAAACAATTGCGAAGAATAACGAAGTTGAAGGCGAGAGGGGTCACGATGCAGCCGTGGTGATGACTGATGAGGGCGGCAAAAGGCCACCGAACTTATTCGACTACTTGACCTATTGTTGCTTAATACAAAAGGTAATTAGTACAATTGATCTATTAATGAGTCTTAATAACCATCGAAGATTAACACATATCTATACCTCTTGTATAGTTTCATACGAGACGTATACAGTCGGAGACATTAAAAACAAAGAAAATTCAGAAAGCTATATATCTTATATAGCCTTGTACGACCCCTTCTATACGACATGAACATACATGTACAACACGTATAACAAATTTTGTCACCGACTACTATAGAAAATTCAAGGAACTATCAGAGTGATTATATGCTACATATAGGTTATATATAAAACCCGTATAGAAAGTTTGGAGTGGTGATTTATAATTTGGAGGTGTGAGTTGTCTTAATAACCACACCCTTACAAATACGACGCCATTGATCTATTCACAGAAATGGCCTCCTAAGTCCTAATCGCGAGTCATAAGTCTAATTATCTTTCCATATTCTATCATTTTTCTTCATCTTATACCATACTTGTTTTTAAACCAATTTTTTTTAAAATAAACTAATATTTTTCTATTATCTTTTCTTTTTTTACATGTTATTTGTATGCATTCTAATACTTTATCTTATGGTATAGGGTAATGTTTACTTTCATTCTAATACCTTCAACCCCGTTTGACTTTTTTTATTTTTAATAATAGTCTTGTAATCTAAAGATATTGGTAATTGTCACCCATCAATGTTCGATTTAAATTGTTATAGGTGTAATAATTTTATAGATTATTTACATTTGATGCAGTTTATCTTGTTTTTTTTATTTTCCAATAAGTTATTGGATTTCCATCTTTCCCGTGTTCTTTGCATTTCCTGATTTATCGTTAACCATTGGTTAATGAGATTTATAAAATTAAATTCTATAAATTATTATAGCTTCTTTCTAATCGTTTTGGTCAATGAATCTGATTTATCGCTTTCATTATCATTATCGTGTCTTTGAAAAATCATGTAAAAGCCCTAAAAGGTTATCATCAACTTGATTATACTTTTACCCAATAACCAAAATTGCATAGCTCATTCCATCCATAAATCGATTTGATTCCCTATGAGTTCTACTCTATTGTTCATTCTCTTTTGGATCCTTCTCCGACCAAGTGTTATTCACCCTACACTTATTGTCAAACCATTCTCGTAGATTAATTTCTCTCTCACATATTATGAGTAAATTACTATAAACAACAATTAATTTAGGTCATAGTTTATTTTGGTCCATCATTAAAGCTCAAATGTTGTCACATTAAAGCTCACCATTCTCGTAGGAACTTAATTTGACGTTGTCACATTATAGCTCAAATGTTTCATGTAGATTCTTTTGCTTTTCACTTTTATACAGAAAATTGTACTTGGAATCTCTTCCTTAAACTTCTCTATATCATTATATTGTGGAAGAACTTATGGTCAATCTCAAGCATCAATCTATTAATGAAATTCCCTTACATTAGCCTCATTTTCAGGACCACACTAGACGCAGCTAAAGGAATGAACAACACAAAGCGAACAAAGTAGATCTTTCACTTTTGAACCTAAGACAACAAAAGGTAAAGATCTCAATGCAGAATCATTAAGGGAGGAGGACATTTTATTTCATTATGTTCATTTTATGGGTGTAAATTCTTCTAAGGAATCTGCACTTTGGTATTATATTGTTGTCAACAAATATTTGCATAATCTGGTTGCATGTCAACCTATTCTAAGTGAAGTGGCCGATTCATAATCAAGAATTAATCTAGATCAAAGAATGAAGGTTAAAGAATTAATATAGTCTACATTGTTGTTTGTAGAGTGATATGAAGAATGCAAGTTAGCAAAAGAATACAAGGATTTGGGTATGACGTAAATTTCTCTATTCGTTCATATTTAACAAGGCTTGCTTTGTACTTATTTTGTTAAATATCAAGGTACTTGCATTTTAAATACAAATTTTCATTAATTATAGAGATATGTAGAGAGAGATCGATATGTTGGAAATTTATTGATAATATTAATCTGGTTATTAATATTTAAACAATAAATTAATGTGTTGAATGAAAATTAATATGGTTAATGACATTAAGAATTAATAATGTGGGAAGTTGTCCCACATTGGAGGAAAAAAAGAATATAAAATGATTTATATTCTATAACCTTTTGTCTATATTATTTCTTAAGGTGTCACACTAAGTGGATTCGCGAAGGTAACACGCACGCGCGCGCAACAATGTGGCGCATTGATGGCGCTTGAGAGGCGCTTGAGAGCCGCTTGATTACGAATTAAATGAGCAGTTACGATTTCGGATTAATGGCTGGGTGGCTGTTATGGCTGGGTGGCTGTTATGGTTCGAATTCCACTATAAATACTAAGTGTAGCTTAGTGGAAAGACAAACCAACACAACTCGAAATCTGTAGCAAAATATGTTCTCTATCTCTCTAGATTCTCTTCAACAAACATGTTTGAGTTCTAGATCAATCCCGGCAGTACAAACTGCTTCGGCTGTTGTACCATGGGAAACAAAACAAGTTCTCTTGGGAGGCTTGGAATTTGTTTTAAGGGCCCCGTGTTGAACACGATCCTTAGCTTTTACATTTTATGTTTCTTCTATTTCTGCAAATGTACCATTGTAAAAGTGATTGATGGTCAATTATTTATATTCATTTGTATTGAGTATATCAATAAAATTGTTTGAATTTTTATTTTATATGAACGGTTCCTACAAACTTAAAACAAATTTTAAAAACACCGTTCATATATTAATCTGTGTTTTTAAAGGTTAATTTTTCTTTAAATTGTTTTCGCTTTCTTATTCACGAGTGATCTTTAAAGATGGACTTAGAACATCTATCGTTGAATTCTGAAAGTAGTTTAATTATTTTTTTTCAACTGTTTTTGCTTTCTTATTCACGAGTGATCTTCAAAGTTGGACTTAGAACATCTCTTATTGAATTTTTAGAATTGTGAAAATAGTTTGAATTATTTTTAAATTTTGGTAGTTATTTTAATTTGTTGGAAATTGTTCTAACTTAAACTGTTTCTGTAAAACAACAAACAACATTTCTTCAAATGCTATGAGTTCCTCTTTATCAGCCCTTTTAGCTGCAACCACTGTGGGAGTGACCACTGTGGCAAACCATGTCGAGAAACCCGAAAAGTTCACGGGTGTCCATTTTAAAAGATGGCAACAGAAGATGTTCTTCTACTTGACAACCTTGAACTTAGCACAATTCTTGGAGAAAACCGTTCCCCTGCCTAAAGAAGAGGATGATGCTTAACCCTTGAGTGCCATTGATGCTTGGAAGCATTCAGAATTTCTTTGTCGCAACTACGTTTTGAATGGTCTTTGTGATTCTTTGTATAACGTGTATTGCAACATAAAGACTGCCAAAGAACTATGGGAGTCTTTAGACAAGAAGTATAAAATCAAGGATGTCAGTAGCAAGAAATTCATTGTGGCTCGGTTCTTAAATTTTAAAATGGATAACAAGATTGTGATTAGCCAAATTCAAGAATTACAAGTTATACTTCATGAAATTCATGCTCAGGGGATGCCTCTTAATGACATCTTCCAAGTTGCAGCCATGATTGAAAAGTTGCCTCCAAGTTGGATAGAGTTTAAGAACTATCTTAAGCTCAAACAAAAGAAGATGATTGTGGATGAACTTATTGTTCGTCTTCGAATTGAAGAAGACAACAAAATGTCTCAAAAAGGCACCCGTGTGGAACCGATGGCAAAGGCAAATGTGGTTCAACATGGGCAATCGTCAAGGGGTTATAAAGGTAAAGGGAAAAAGCTAATTGGGAAACCAAAGATGAACCTTGGACCAAAGAAAGGAGTTGTGAAAAAGAAACCTCCACCATCTCCTTTCCAAGGTATTTGCTATAATTGCAATGAGACGGGGCACCGTGCTAATCAATGCAAGCAACCAAAGCGTGAGCATGCGCATATGGTGGATGAAGACGGTGAACCGTTAGTGGCAATGATCACCGAGTTATCAGCAATGGTGGAAGAAATCAACCTCGTGGGAGACAATTCGCATGGATGGTTCATTGATACAGGAGCTACCCGTCATGTGTGTGGTGACAAGACCCTCTTTTGCACTTTTAAAGAGGTTAAGGGTGATGAAAAGCTTTATATGGGTAATAAAGCTACGACCGACATCAAAGGTGAAGGAAATGTGATCTTGAAGATGACTTCCGGGAAGGAACTCACCTTAAGCAACACCTTGTATGTCCCGAAGATTCGCAAGAATCTTGTTTCAGGATGATTGCTTAATATGTTTGGTTTTCGTTTAGTGTTTGAGTCGGACAAGTTTGTCCTTACTAAACGTGGAATGTATGTAGGAAAGGGTTATGCCATCAATAGTATGTTTAAGATGAATGTAACCGTTGTCAAAAGTGAAATGAATAAGACTACTACTTCTATTTATATGCTTGAGTTTTCAAATGTTTGACATGGTAGACTAAGACATGTAAATTATAATTCTATTTGTCGTTTAATAAATTTAAAATGTATACCTACATTCCATATTGACACAAACTCTAAATATGAAACATATATATACCAGCTGGTTACATAGTATGAAACGAACTCCTTGTTTTAATGACAATAAGTGCATGAATGTTTAATATTAATATAAATACTAAATATAATAATTCATATGTTCAAATTCTATATTCAATAATCACGGAAAGAATGTGTAAGTGATCAGTCAAAGAATTGAAGCAAATCAACACACAAATATTATACAAAAGCACCAGTACTTTCGGACCATGCATATATTGACCATGCCAAGTATGGTGTAGTCAAATTGTCAGAAGTCAAAGAACTAAAAAACAGGTTTTGATGTTCTGGTCGATCGTATGGTGTGTTAACCGTCGAAGATGCATGTAAACACATTTGCCAATATATAGCTGAACAAAATTGAAGGTTTAGGAAAATTAATCAAATCAATCTTTGAATGCTTAAGTGAACACAGCCAATACACATTCTTTAGCATACAAGACACGTTATGGGTCACTTAAAGTTATCGAGGTTATAAAAGTATATTTCGTAAACTAAATTATAGAACCATTCTACGTTAATGAAATATAAATAAAGGTATGGTACATAAACTCCAAAGATGAAAGTGCAACAAGTTTTATAAACTAGTCAAAAATTTCGAGATTTATTTATTAAACTTATTATTATTTTATATAACAAATGATATCTTTTATAACATGAAAAATATGAGGAAAGAAAACATGGTTGAAAGCATCTTCCATAAGCGAGTTTTGAAAGTGAATAATATGTATTTTGGTATAAGACTCACCATTTGGCCGGGCATTTAACAATATTTTTCAGTTCATATCATACTAACTATAATTTGAAAATACTTCACAAACAATTTATTTATTGTAGCACCTCATCACGACTAGTGCTGACGAGTCAGTATACTAATCAATCTAAGTCTTTAATGATTTAAATTTTTTACAATATATTTGAATTAAATTACATAAATGTTCATTAAATATCAAAATCAATTGTATTTTTTTGGACTCTCAAGCGTTCATTCATGTCTTCCCAATATTCTGATTCTCTATCATATATGTCAACAGGAAAAGTCCTCACACACATTTTATATATATATATATATATATATATATATACATACATATATATATA
>BJCM01270692.1:0-12778 GCA_018326385.1 Flaveria bidentis
TAGGGGTCAAAAGGATCTTTCGTTATCTGAAGGGTACTCCCACACTTGGATTGTGGTATCCTCATGACGATGACTTCGAGCTAACAGCGTAGAGTGACTCGGATTACTGTGGCTGCAAGATGAATTACAAGTCTACATCAGCGGGATGTGAATTCTTTGGGAGAAGATTAGTGACCTAGCAGTGTAAGAAGCAGACCTCGGTTGCATTGTCAACCTGTGAAGCTGAATATGTTGCTGCTGCAAGTTGTTGTTCACAAATCATATGGATTCAACAGCAGATGCGGGATTATGATTTGAAATATTCTTCTACTCCTATTTTTGTTTAAAACTTTTCTGCAATTGTAGTAACTAAAATCTGGTGCAACATCCTAAGACCAAACACATCGGAATAAAATATCACTTTATACGTGATTGCTTTGAAAAGAACCTAATCGATGTGGTTAAAATAAACACTGATTTTCAACAAGCTGACCTCTAAACAAAGGCTTTTGACAAACCACGTTTTCTATATCTGTTAGAGGTCAACGGCGTTAAAAAGAAAAGTGAAGTAATTCCTGACGATGACCATGTGTAGTCCGATACGTATTGTCCATTTTCTTTTATTTTTCATTTTTTATTTTAAATTTGTTTAATTTTAAGTAAGTTTAGTTACACTTGGTGTTATTACTTTTCCTATTAAAATCCTAAAAATGCCAATCCTTAACGGTTTTAGAATATTAGGGGGAGAATAGGTTTGTAATATAAAAAAACAAGGGAGAAGCAGAGGCAAGCTGATAGAAATTAGATCATATGTGTGATACCGATTCAATAACTTCGGAAAATGATAGTACACAAGAACAAATCAATTGGGACTTTAAAAGTTTAAATTGAATAAGATGCCAAATTCAAAGTATAAGTCTGTGTAGTCTGATCAATATAAAAGGAAAAATGATAGCAAAACTAGTTACTACTAAGGTAACACAAAGAAAGTAGACCTAGAGGTTGCTAGACCATAGATGATATGTCGGTAGATTCAACACAATAGATGATTAGACCTTGTTAGTGATCTCAAGATTAAACTAAGTTGTTCAATTGACTGTGGGTTCCCATCTTATCACTAGTTAACACAATCAACAAAATTCCAATAAGGGGTGACGAGCAAATAAACGCCACAAATGTGTGTGGATGACTATAAATAGAGCAAAGCACGGAAAAAATGAAAAGTAAATGCTATCAAGCTAATAACTTATGTTGTTGGTGCGTTATGTGCAAAAGAAAAAATAAAGATGCTTTAATAAGAAGATAGGTTGTGTGCCTCTCTACTGTGCGATGACACTGACCTGAGAATAAGCATAACCTAGATATTCTAGAATTCGTTATGGTTTGCTGCCTCTCTATTGTGCGATGGCATTGACTTGAGGCTTGGCTTCTCTTTGAAAGCTCTAAGAATAGTTTCTTCTTGTCAAAATACCCATAAACCGCTCAAAAATCTCCTGAGGAACGTTGATTACCACATAAGTGTGGGATCCACAAATGTTGGTTGAAATAATTAAACCTCAAACTATTTAAGAGGACCAGTATACTGACAATCATCGTGGCTACAATTCTTAAAAGTCCAAATCAATGTGGGGATCTAATAGTACTAGTATGATTTCCTAAATTTGCTAACGACTCCTAGATGAAAAACAATTTGATAAAATGTCCCGAATGGTTTAAATATCTCGTATGATTCCAAATTGAATTGGTCCATGTATGGTCAAAATGAATTTAAGCTGCCTTTTCAGGAAATGAACCCTCACAAAATCACAAAAATATGTCTTAGTTTTGAATTTCAGTTCTTATTCCTTTTAAATCATCAGACTATGTCATGGAATTAAATCAGGAACGTAATCATCTAAAAGGATCACGTCTAAGGTGACCACATGTGTTTTCAAACGTTAATCACTCACGTCTGAGGTGACAAATTGCTTAAAAGGATCACGTCTGAGGTGGTCAAAAGTTTTTAAGTTAAATTGATCATGTCTGAGATGATCAAATGCTCATAATGTTTAATCAATAGTCAAAAAGGGTTTAATTGTGAAATGGTCATAAAGTCAAAATCATGAGTATGACCCATTCGCACGATTGGACCATGAGTATGGACTAACCGTATGAATGGACCATACTCATGCACTAAACAGCCGAATAGACATGAATATGAAACAATTCACCCGAATGGCTTATCAGAATGAGCCAGTGGACCGAATGGAGCTATGCGAATGAGTCAGTCGCCCGACTGAACCCCAGTGGGCCGACCGAATGTGATCGACTGAGGTCCATTCGCCTGATTGAACCGAGTGAATGGGTCCAGTCGGCCGACTGAAATCAGATTCAGTATAAATAGGGCCACTGTCGATCGTATTCAACTCATCACCCCCTAATCGCCCTCATATCGCATAGCCTACCGTTACTCGGATGAAATTTCATCAGACCAAAATTTCCTACTTCTATTGATACTCTGACGTTTGTGAGTGATTATACAGGTACAATGGGTTGGAATCTCACCGAAATCTGATGGAATGATGCCCTAATTTGTGATTTATGACCCACACAAGAACGGAACCATTTAATGGACTAATAACCTAACTAAACTAAGCAAAATGTTAAAATTAAAGTTATTAGGCTATTAGTTAGGTGATTACGAGTCGAATGAACCGAAACACAACTTCTAACTCTAAGTTTTGGTCCGAATTTGAACTCTAGTTGATCAAACAGTGGGTCATGCGACTGGACAAATGGATGAACTTCAATCGTGCGATTGAGTGGTTCGAATGACTCATTCGGCCGAATGAGTGATGTGAATGAGCTCAGTTGGCCGACTGAACTAATCACCTTCTCATTCACCAGATTGAACTCAATCGGATGTTCAATCACCCGATTGAATCCAGTCGCATGACAGGACAACTGACTGAACATAGTCGCATGGTTCAATCGCATGAATGAACCAGAATGAATTCAACCAAGTTAATTAAGGTTGATTTGTGTCATGTGGTTATCTAATGTCTACGTGTCTTGTGTTACAGATTGATGGTTAATAGATGGTCTATCAACCCCAAGCACAACATCTGTGCTTACTTAGATTCCACGACTCGAAATGGTGCCGAGTTCGCTGGGATCATCGCTTTCCTTAAGCGATCCAGGATCTACCGGGCTATTTCTACACCATGCACTCCCTACAGGTCTATTCAGCAGGCCTTCTGGGAGGGAGCAACGGTTGACTGCTCTCGTGATCCTTACAGCATCAGGAGCTCGATTTTTGGGATGAATATTGAGTTCATGGCCAAGGACATTCAGCGAGTACTTGGGCTGGGTGATGATACAAACCACCCCACCAGACTGCATCCACTGACAGTGAGAGGGTTCTTCATAAGGATGAAGTACGCTGAGGATATAAACGCAGGTGTGCTCAACAAGAGCAACCCGTGTCCCTAGTACAAGTACTTGGCACATGTCATCCTCAAATGCCTGGCATCACGAAGGGGTGCGTTCGATGACCTATCAGACCAGATTCAGAATGCCTATGTGGCACTGGTGCTGAACCACCCCTTCAGTTTTTCTAGCATGATCTTCTCGTACTTAATAGAGAAGTTGGAGGCGAAGGGCAAAGAGGGTTTCTGCATGTCCCTTAGGTTTCTACACATGATCTTTGATGGGAAGCTGCCCTTATTGCCGAAGGAGAAGGAGGATGTGGTGGTGCTCGAGCTGATGGATGATACGACCTTGGGCACGATGAAGGTATGCAGGGTGAAGCAAGTAAAACCCCCTGTGAGGAGATTGTTCGGGCATCTGGCCCAGTAGGATTACGTGGCGTCGGGGAGGCGTATATGGTGCCACATGGACAGTGATTTGGATGTTGAGTAGTTAGAGCTCCCAGATGATGATTCTGACGACGATGATAGCGGTGATGGTGGAGATGCAGGGCCCACCCAACTGAGGGCCCCCACTACTGATATAGCATCTCCAGCACCCACCCACGGGGAGACAGAGACTGCAGGGTTCCATCAGGATTTCCAACCTGATGAGGAGGAGGAGGAGGAGCCGTTGACTCGAACGGTGGGCAGCAAGGTGGTTGCCATCGAGTGAGGGCTCAGGGCGGTTGGTGAATGCTAGGGAGGGTCTGGGGATACTATGACTGGTCCAACCTACACCCCAGATCAGCTCAGTATTCAAGGGGGAGCATCCACCTCAAAGGGATCGAGGAAGAAAAGGATGGCTCAGCCCCACGGGTTGAAGAAGAAGAAGGGGAGGATGACCTTTATCACCACCACCACTACAGCCACCACTACCACCACTCCACCTACCATCACTACCACCACACCATCTGCCACCACCTCTACCACTGCACACACCACTACCACACCCACTCCACCACCACCTTCATCAATACCACCCCCAATCTTCACTCATCCACCACTACCTTCATCTATACCACCCCCAATCTTCACCACTGGCACCACCACCAACACTAGCCACCATGCTGGACCATCATCATACCCTTCCAATCTATCTGGATCCTCTCTACCTCCTAGTGGGGTAGAGGAACAACTCTCGGCACTTAACCGTATGATGCTGAAGTTGTTGGCTGCCGATGACGAGAAGACTGCTCAGATTCGTTAGCTAGAACAACTTACTGCTGCCCAATCTCTGTAGATATCTCAGCAGGCACAGATGATCGAGTAGCTGTCACAACAGATGGCTGCACAGAGCGTAGAGTTGTCCCAACTCCAGGAACAACATGCCCAATCAGCTAAAAGGATAGAGGAGTTGGAGACTACCAACAAGACCATTATGCTGAGGCTCAAAGGATCAACGGACGAGCCGCTAAGGATCGGAGAGGGTGATGGAGATGATGGTGATGATGATGACAGTGATGATGATGATGATGATGGTGATGACCATGAGGATGATAGTGATGCTGGTGATGATGCTGATGATGTTGTTGTTGTTGATGATGATGATGATACATCTGCTGCGGGTGCCATATCTGCAAGTGAGAGGAGGACGATGAAAGCACAAGACCAAGGTGCCTCCACATCCGCCCTGTCAGTAGAGGAGCATATGATCCAAGACAAGAGTAATACTTAGTTGTTTATGTTCTTTAAATCATATGTATTTGAATCTTGTATCACATTAATCTAATGAATGTGTATGTTTAATGTTAATGTTTTTGTTTTGATTATTAACTAATGATTGGTGTGTTGCATGTCTAAATCAAGGAGATCCAAATTTTCAGAGGGATGAATATGATGTTGCTCCCCTCCAACAGATCAAAACTCAGCTCATGTTGATTCTTGATCTTTAGATAATAGTCAGGAGATTGGTGATGTACACTACTAAAGAAGGAGAGATCATTCACAATCTCACTAACGAGCAAATTGCAAAAATGTTCAAGCCCAATCCCGATGAGATAGTCAAGGATGCTCTAACAGTCCATGTGGAAAGTGACGACGAGCTCAACGACGTTGATGAGATCGAGATTGAAGATGTCACTGACCAGCATTATCTAGAGTACACTAACATTGAGGGTAATGTCATTCCCAATGTGGGAGACAATCTTGTCAGTGAAACCTTTGAGACTCTAGATAAACTGGAACAAGATTCTGACAAGACTAAAGATAAGGCCCAAGCCTCGGACGTTGATGTCAATATCAGAAAGGCTGAGTGGGCTGCATGCTTTGAAAAAATAAGAGCCCAATGCAATGCTTCAAAGTCGACTGTCTACACCAAACTATACAAAGTGAAGAAACATCACAAGGTGTCGGGCAAAATCATCGCGTGGGCATATTTTGAAGATCTCAAAGTTTATGTAGTTAAACGTGAGAAAGGGATCGAGTACTTCAGGTTCCTACACGAACTGAAGACTCTTCCTGGATTTGAGATTAACAAGTTAGCGAAGCTGAAATTGCTATACGCTGATCCATGCAAAATGTATGGCTGGTTTGAAGCAGCTTTAAAGAGAGAGTACCACACCAGATGGGTCAACTTCAAACCTCAACCACCAACAAGGTATATCAGACGGTCTGAGGTTGATGCCATAACTGGAAAACCGAAAATAATGCTGAAGTGGAGTCCTCCGCGCACCATGTCTAAGATCCCACTACGGGAAATGCCACAGGACTTCACTCCACACTTCAAATGGTGGTATTATGATTGGAGGATAGGAGAGGCAGTCATAGTTTTGAACAAGAATGATGTAATGGAAACCATTAGGGTGTTTGACCCAATGTGGCTTACAAACTTGTCTGCAGATGATGTTTACACATTATACAAGTGGCCATTGTTCTATGACTCTCAAGATATTGTACAAGCTCTACAGTTTCAGAACGTGATACGACTCTGCTTTTCATTTGAGATACACGCATGAGTCACAAGAGAAGAGAAGTACAAGAAGTATGAAAAGGTTATGAAGATGGTAAGACATTAGATGAAACTAGGTCCAAGGGGGAGTTTGTAGATACATGTGTCCCTAGTTTCTGAACTCAATGTAATATGTTTTTAATGTCTTACACTTATGTAACAGTTGAGTACTTAATGAAATGTAAATGTTTGGTTGTGTTTATAATGTTTAATATTTCACTAATGAGTTGTTTAACACATATTGAATTGATTATATAGGTTTGTGGTTTTTGAAACTAATATATATAATGTAATGAAAATTAATACATTCAAACTTAGTAACATGGAGTTATCATGCGAATGGCCCATGCTAATGGACCATACACATGAACAACTTCATGTGAATGACTCAGTCGCTCGACTAAACCAGGAGACTAGATCAGCCGTATGTTTGTAACATATGATTGGCTCAGTCGCACGACTGAACACTCAGTTGTGCGAATGGATCAACTGCATGGTTCAATCGCACGACTAAACCATGCTAATGGTTCAGTCGCCCGAATGAGCAACACTAACCTATAAATAGCACCTAATTCGTGGAAAAACGTAAGCATTGAATACACTTCGACTCCAGACGTACCCTAGCCATCGAGAGACCTCTAAGAACATACTCCACGTTCATAGATCGTAGTAGATCGATTCCTAATCGATTCTTAACGTTTAGATCAATACATAATTGTTTCTACGTGCGTTCTCACCGATTGGATCGCCAATCAAATAGGATTCCGCACTATTTGATTCGATATACACGTTAATCAGTTAATATTTCGTTCAATGCACGATCCTAACAAAACATAACAAAATATGCATACTAGTTAATTTTCAATTTTTACTTAGTAAATTTCAAATTTTAAAACTTGATTAATTTTACTAAATTTTTTTAATGTGTTGAATACAATTTGTTATAAACAAAACATATTCAACGTTTAAAATTTAGAAACCACTAAGTCATCAACAACTTTTCAAAATTAATTTACTATGAGAATTATTATGATTATATTTTAATTTTGATCAAAATTTTGAAATTTGATGATTCATTTCTTTTATTTTATTTTTATTATATTTAACTGACGAACATCAAAATCAACAAGAACAATTTGTGATGAAATCAGGTTTTGAAGTTTCTAATTTGATCGAAAGCATGTATTAATAGTAAATTCATGTTAACGTTATGACATTATTACACATTTAAGTCTTAAATTTAGAAATTTTAAACCTTTAGGGTTAGAATTCCTGAATAGCAATCGAACGCCCAATCATTTGTTTGATTAATGTTAAGAAATTCGATGTTATACAATCAACATGATGTTTAGAATGAATGATTTTACCTATTTTTCATAATGATTTAAGGTAATCAATCAAAACTAGGTAAATGGAAAGTGTCAAATGTGAATAAGAGTAAACAAAGAGTTTGAGAGTGATTGAACGAGTGAAAATGAAAATTCTGTCAAGTGTTGAATATATATAAGTGTAAAAACTCTTAGGCACATGACCACTATGAAGGCGTATGACCACTGTTGAGACGCTGAGACTTAGGCGCATGAGTTCACTTCGTCAAATTTCATCAAAAAGTCTTAGGTGGATGAGCAATGTTCTAGCCCATAGGCACTATTTAGGTGCATGAGCACTGTTCAAGTGCATGGCTCAGCCAGAAACGCCTAACACTTGGATAATTTCACGAACTCTCTGTCCACATGAGAACTGTTTAGGCGCATATCCTTTCAAAGCATCTGCACTTGGAATTTTTTCAACATTGGAAAGTCTAGTATTGTTGAGGCGTATGAGCTTGACTTGAAACACCGAACACTTAACTAGATTTTCAGCAACATGACAACTGTTTAGGCGCATGCGGTTGAACCAAATGCCTAACACTTGAACAAATTTATGAAAATCTATCATACTACTTAAATGGACTTTTGACCACTGTTTAGGCGTATAAGAACCTTTCCATATGTCTAACACTTGGAATTTTCTTACAAAATTCATCCAAACCTTAATAATGCAAATTAGCATCGTTCCTCATGAAAATTTTAACCCTTGATCAAATTTTGACTTTAATCACCAATCAAGCACATTTTGACTTTTTAATTTTTATTTCTCAAATAATTTCCCATCATTTAAGTCTCAAATTTTGAAATTTTTCAAAAAATACAAATGATCTCAATTCTATTATTTTTGTTTGCAAGAAGCTTTTTCACTTACTCTGAAATCTTTTCAAGCTCATATTTTTATCATATCAAACACACAAATGCCAGTAAAATTTTAGCTTCATCCTTTTCATCCAAATATTTTATTATGATTATTTATTTTTCAATCTTTACTACCCCTAAACTTTTAAGTTCATAAACTTAGAATTTTATTTTATGTTGCATAATAGAAAAAACCAGTTATTATCAAGATGCGTGCACACAGAATAAAACTCTATTATATACATATTGAATCACATGCTTGCATATGATCATATCAGTTTAAAATTAGCACATTAAAACAAAATAAAATATGGAAAGTCATAAACAATGATTAGATCTTGATCAGATATGTTCCAGGTCAGCACTTATACTTCGGAGGAGGCTACTTCTTCCGAGGATTGAGGACTTCTTCTTTTCTTTATACTTCGGAAGTTTTCTTCTGATCTTTTCTTCTTAGACTTGATCTTTGGAAGTGAATGCTTTGACTTCGGAAGTAGAGTTTGTCTTCGGAAGTTGATCTTTCAGTTTTTCTTCGGAAGAACTCTATTTCCTTCAGAAGTTCCACACTTAGCTTCGGAAGCCTTTGTAAGCTGCACCAAAAATTGTCTAAGTTATTTGGTTTTGGTTGCACCAGCCTTCTTCTTTATCCAACATAACTTGTTGATGATATCCATAAGCTTGTAATTTATGAACCCTCTATCTTGCTTCAGCATTCTAACTTGTAGACTCCATTGAGGGGGGAGTGAATCCAACAACCTATTCACTTATTCACTATTTGAATTTTTTACATCATAGTACTTCAATGTGCTTGAAGCTGACACAAAGCAATTTGTTAGATCAGTATGATTCTCATTATTGTACCCCATAAAAGAATTAAACTCTTTCTCAGCATGTATCGTTTTGTCTTTAACTAGCTCATAATTCCTATCATAAAATTCACATAATGCATCATACAAAGTCTTGGCATTCTTGTGTTCAGCAAATCGATTGTAAATATCCAATGCAAGACACTAGGTTAATGCTCAAAATGCTTTTTGATTTCTATCTATTAGCTTCATATCCTTTTCATTAAACGTGGCTAGATCCTTCTTTTGAGAGACGACATCTCTAACACTAACGATGGGTATGTGTTGACTGGAGATGATGATCAGTCTCGAGGATCGATTAGGTGCGACACTCTCCAAATCAGGGTGAGAGTTGTCATCTTAGACATTGTAGTTTCGTAGTAGAATCAATAGTTTTGTTGGAATTCTTGTATTTCCGCTGCTAATTTTGCTGTGAATTTCGACAACAATTTCCCTAGGAATCTGCTCGTTTGTGCTAGTTTTGTAGAAAGATTCAATCGAAACTAGCTTGAAGTTTCATTCAGATGTAAAACCGACAGCAATTTCGCTTGATGATAGTGCACAAACACTTTTGAGTTTTCGTTCAATGAGTATACTTTCGCTGAGGTTGTAGAAACTAACATAAAGAGTTAAACAAATTTCGCTAGAAGAAACTGACAATTTCTCAAGATGTTCCTTAAATTCATTGGACGATTTTGAAAAACTTATTTAACATGAAATTCATGCAAAATTAACCAATGAAAAAAGCCAAACAATCAAGAGCACACAGGATTTGATACCATTTTGTTGGTCCAAATTGATCAATGAACAGTGCTATTGATTGAACAGATGGATCAATATCAATAAGAAACTCTCAATTCATACATATCATGATTAACTAGAAACAAAAGTGTTCAATAATAAGCAAATCAAAGCAAACACAATCAATCAACAAGGGCTCGATATGATTTCAATAGAATTGCAGCCTCAAAATAATACTTGCAACAGAGATAATACGAATACGGGATTTTCAATATTACCCTACAATGAAAGAAACAATTCATACATGGAGTAGGAAGTTTTGCTTAAGCTATTTAGGCCCAAGCTCAGTTTCGTCCGGCTACGAAACACTGTTTCGCCTAGTGAAACAAGCTTGCTAACTATGAGCGAAACTATAGTTTTGCTCATACTTTCGCTAGGCAGGAAAACTCATACTACAAACTTACAAAAGTAATCAAACATATGTCCTATTACATTTAAACATAAACAAAATATGAACACTTATCTAAGGTGAGTCCAACCTATTCTTGATCTTTATAGTCACTATCTGTATATGCATACAAATTGAAATCAGAATTCTTTGGATACCAAAGGTCAAGTATTGGAGCACCTTTGAGATATCTTAAAATCCTTTTGATAGGGACTAGGTGCGACATCTTGGGGTAGGCATGATATCTTGCACAAATACATGTGACAAACATGATATCAGGCCTGCTAGCACTAAGATACATAAGAGACCCAATTGGTTGGGTTTTGTAACAAGTTTATCAAAGGAAGTTTAACCATTTAAACTTCAAAAACGCAGTAGATATTAGTAGTTAATGTATGTTAAACAATCTGAAATTTTTAACCACTTTAACCAAAGACAAAACCCAAGGACAAGGATCATTAATATATGTGAAAATACATGCTATCAAAATGAAAAGAACAACCATAGGGTGTTCTTGAAACTACCTTTCAAGAACAAGATGTTGAAGTATGGATGAGATGAAGATGATGGTGCTCTTGAATGTCTAGCCCTGAAGAGAGAAAGCTTCATGTTTGTATACACACAAGCTCTTCCAAACACCTAGCTAGTTAGGGAGCACAACACCAAGAACCCTCTTCTTGTGCCTCTTACAAAACCAAAATTTTCAGCTTCCTTTTTCTCCTCTTGGATCCAAAATTTTTAGGTTTTTGGAGAGAGTTTCTTGCTTGTGTGTGTGAGTGAGAGTGTGTGTTTGATGGAAGAGTGCAAGAGTGTGTTATGTCTTGTAAAACCCAAGACAAAACTTGATTCCCAAGACCCACAAAGGCTGCCGAAATTCTAGTTTGAAAAGGGTTCCCCCCATTTCAATTTTTATAAAAAAAGTTACACTCTTTACCCTTAACTTTAAAAATTAAAAACCCATTTTAATTTTATATCATTAACACACTTTTATTTGTTATTATTTAACTCACTTAAATAATGAAACAAATAATTTCTCATGAACAAATTATCCACAAAATGTTGTTCTTTTAGAAAAGTAAAGTTTTAGAAAACCCATTTTTTAAATTGGTGTCAATATTTATTTGTATGATCTCATCAATAAATAAATATTTATTAGTGTTTGTTTAGCTTGTTCTTGGGTATGACCCGACTTGGATCATAACATATCAACCACATCAATCTTGATTGTGTTTTGGGCATACAAGATCCAACAATCTCCCACTTGCACAAGATTCATAGAAGATTGATGCAAGCAGTAAATACCGCCTAAGAATGATTTACTACCTTAATACGTAAGACTAAGTGCCATTCAATAACATCATCCCCTTCAAGTACCTTACTCAAAATGTTTTAGGTGAATCAATCATCTATCCATTTGTCATATATGTCATGTTAAATCCCAGAGACATGGAGTGATCATTCTCCATTGATTTAACTTTATCAGGCCTTAGACATCTTACTCTCAACGAATAAGAGGGACAAATCCCATCTTGACTACATATGTCTCTCGTAATTACCTTATATCACACCTGAACTCAGAGTTACGTACTGCCATGTTTCAGAACAGCGAAGAAGTAAGTCATAGTATGATATTTGGTAAATATCAAGACCCAATATGCATCTCAGGTCAGAGGATACCAAATGATATTCGTCTTTACCCAAAATTACTTAGATTCAATTAGGAAGATTCCATGTAGTAATATTTGAGATGCAGGTCAGTCTGATATTTGTATCCCACAAATATCTAAGAAGTTTGGTAGCAACCTTTTGCTCTATATTCATCCATATGAATATCTACCAATCCAAGTTCATAATAGTCTTACCTTCATACTTGTTCCCCCAAGTATGAATGACTACGGACGTTCTGAGTAAATGATTTACTCATGGATTTTAAACATGCAAAATAGGAATATTAGTTGAAACATTATAACCAAATAATAAATTTAAGTAATAAAGGGTTACAATTTCTAAATACAAAATTAAAGATCAAATCCAGTGACTAGAATATTGAAGTCCTATGCATAAGTATGACCTTCATGCTTTTCCTTTTCAAAAAGCTTCATGAGTGGATCCGCAATGTTTTGATCCATGTGAACTTTGCG
>BJCM01270693.1:5912-16897 GCA_018326385.1 Flaveria bidentis
AAAGAAAAGTATGTTTTATTTTATAAAACTAGAACTCACTCAGCAACGCTGACTTTGATGTGTTTCCAGTTGGCAGGTAATGGTTGTTGAGGATAGCACAAGGTGGCTACTCAGCTCTTTTGGGATGGCATCCATTTATTTAATGCTTTTGTGATGTAATGCAACAATGTATTTTGTAACTGATTGACGATGTATTATTTGGCAAAAGTTTTTATAATGAAATGAGATGTCATTTTGAATGTTTCCGCTACAATATTTTCATAAGGCAAATGTAATTATATGTTTTATGTGCGATGAGGATCCAACTGTAAGCGTCCTGGGAACAGGGCCTTATAACACATTTCTCAATCATTATTGACTAAGAACCATGCACAACGAGCTCAAACCTATATAGTAAGTTTATTATACTTTAACACACAATAATACTATGAAATATTAAAAACCACATATTATATATCATTGAACCCATTCATTACATACGTGTAAGACATGAAAGACATTTACATTAAACTCATAAACTAGGTACACATGTATCTAAATTTTAGTCGAGCATTTTGGATGTGTGAAGCTGACCGGAACTCGGCTGGAGAAGGTGGCCGGAAAAAGAGGGGGAAACGACGGAAGTGGGGGTTTGGTTTGGGTTATAAACAAAGTTACACTTTGGTCCCCTAAATTTTGAGTTGTTATCATTTTATTTAACAAATTTTTGAATTAAGTTTCAAAGATTACCAAATAAACCCTAAACTTATATAACCCAAATTTTTATAATGTAAAACTAACTTTGTGTTTTAATTAAATATCAAAGTTAACCTTAAACTTTATAAACTTATATAACATTATAGTTTTTTTATAAACTTTGAAATATAATTATTTATTTCTATAAATAAACCTCATAAATTTATAAAACTTTATTTTATAAATTATAAAACTTATTATAGATTGCTAAATGATTTAATAAATGAGAATTGAATAAATTGTATAATTATTGTATTTGAAATATTAAAATTAATTAAATAGCTAACTAAGGAATTTGGTTTTTAAAATTTACTCAAACGGATTCGGGTTTAGGTTTTATTTTCAAAATGGACGAATGTTACACTGTCTAATCCAATTTTGAGAACATAGCTAAAATATTTTAACACGAATATACTTCAAATAAAATTTATGATGAAGCATAGACTTACAACCGTTCCGTGTTAATTTAAAATTAAATTAACATCGAAACGTAGATTAAATGAATACGTATTATATTTAACCCAATGTGTTTTCATACAAAAAACGTGCCACGTTAGTTAATACATCTTAAAAGGGACTCACATCATATAGTTTAAAATTTTCGATTTTGAGATATAAGTATATAACATCAAATGTAGAATAAACCTAAAACCACAAATTACGTGATTAGTAACCACCACCACCATGCCGGTCACGTTGCAAATGTGATGGGAGACCATCAAACTTCACTCCATCCCCTTCGTTCTTTCTTCTTGTTCATTCAAAGAAGTTATGTTAGCTGAATGATTTAACCATCATTTTAATTTACACAGACACTGGCACCGGTGAGCGCCAAGCTGGTAACACCACCATCAATTCCTATTGTTGCACCCGTCGCTAAGACCGGCTCAACGTTTTTTGGGCCCAATCAAACTAAAAAAATATGATAATTTTATAAAACGCAATCTAATTAAACAAAAGCAATCTAATTAAATTTCTTTGAAAAAAGCAATAGATCAAAGAAAATGTGATATACTGATTGTGGCTCTTTGATTGTTGATTTCTTTGGAAAAAATGGCAAAAAAGGGTTAGCCGATGTCCATCAAATTGATCGAAGACGAAGGAACTTAGAAAGGTTGTTTGTTTTTTGAATTGTGTGGTTGTGTTTCTTCAATAACATACCAAATCATCAAAAATTTTATCGAGACTCAACTATCGAATATTAATTCCGTTTCAAAATTCCATTTCAAAATTCCATTGACCCATAAAATACCAAAACCCATTATAATTTCATTAAAAGATAGAGGCCCTTAATTTTAAGGGGCCCAAAGCATGTGGCACTATAAATTACATTATAGAGCCGGCCCTGCGAGTCGCCACCTTCATCTGTGACTGAAAACCATCACTGCCTCCTCCCCCTCTTGTTGTTGCTCTATATCTTTGTTCCACCGACGATAACCTTCAACAAAGTTGTGCGCTTCCCACCTCATGCTTCAATGATGGAGATGGGGTGGTAACAGGCGAACCAAGGTTGTACTTACTATTTAGGTGTCGGTGGGAGAAAACCAAAAAAACCAATTATGAGATCGAACCCGCATAAACAAAAGCGATTGAAAGGACCCAAAACATAAAACTTAACATTAAAAAAGTAAGAATAAAAAAATAGAAACGTCGTTGCCACAGACGAATGCGAATAATATATATCATAAATTGTAAAATGAAAAAATAATAAAAAATTATCATTTAAGCTTATTTTGTTGAGATTTTACATCTAGAAAAATTTAGCTCCAAAACTTTTGACTTCAGATGTTAAGTAGAAATTAAGCTTGTGTGATATGATGAACTTTGTTACACGTGTTGTGGTTGTGATATTAAATTGATTAAATACAAAAAAATGTATGAAGTTGTGGCGATACAGTCTCAAAGATCGAAACATTGATAGAAAACAACTTATTCGGTCGGCATCAGTTTAATTCTTCACCATACAAAACGTTACCACAAGTCCATATAACCTACCAATCTACCACGTTATCAAGAAAAAAGTTAAACGCAATCACAAATTGATTAAAGAACAACCTTTTTCTTCAATCTTAATAACCCAACTCATATTGAATTGACTTAATTATAATTAAAATAACCATTTTAATAACACAAATCGTATTGAATGATGATGATGACGACGACAACGAAGAGGAGGTTTGTTGAAGATAAAGGACAATTCGAAAAATGGGCAGCTCGTAACGCGGGGATAAGTGAGGAAGAAGCCTTTGCCAAGGCTTAGGTTTATAATTTTGAAGACTTCAACGTCAGAAATCAACAAAAGCTAACTCGTTTTGGGCTTAAGTTGTTAAAATTTTTAATATGCTACATGGTGGAAACAATCAAACAACCAATTCATCCACCAATTATATTCAAAGTCAAAGGATTCAAATATGAAGATAAAAATAGGTTTAACGTACTCTACTTCCATTCGTATGACTTTTAAGTTTAAGGTTACTACATTTTATTATTAAAAGTTACTAAGTTGTAGTTATTAGATTTTAGAGAAAATTGCAAAAATGGTCCCTATGGTTTGATCATATTGTAAGTTTGGTCCCCAGATTTTAAAAATTGCAAATTTAGTCCAAATATTTGAAAGTTTGTTGCAAATTTAGTCTCCACCGTTAATTTCCGTTATTTTTTAACGATTCAGGGACTAAACATGCAATATGGTCAACCCATAGGGACCAATTGCATAATTTTCTCAAAAAATTAAAAAAAAACTAAAAAATTCATATAAAACATAAAAAATTAAAATTTAAAATTTAATATGTCATGTTTAAATCAAAGAATACAAAAACCTTGTGAAAGTATAAATTCAAATAACAAAAAATAAAATCGAACCTTTATTTTTTTACTTTAATATGATTTTTTCAATATTTATTTTGAATTTTATAAATATTTATTTGATTGTATTTTTAATTTTTATTTGGTTTTTATTTATGTTTTTAGTATAATCACATACTTCTTTTTGATACTTTTCTCTTTCTCTTTTTACATACGTTTTGTTTTTACTTTTATTTAGTTTTTATTTTGATTTGATATTTTAACCTTTATTTTATTTTTTAAAAAATTTATTGAATTTATTATTGATGTTTATTTGAATTTATTATGTTTTATTTTAATTTCTTTTAAATTTTATTTGATATTCAATTTTTTTTAGTTTTCATTTTTTTTCAATTTTTTGAGCAAATTGCACAATTAGTCCCTATGGTTTGATCATATTGCAAATTTAGTCCCCAATTCGTTAAAAACTAATGGACACTAACGGTGGGGACTAAATTTGCAACAATCTTTCAAATTTTTTGACTAAATTTGCAATTTTTAAAATCTGAGGACCAAACTTGCAATATGATCAAACCACGGGGACTATTTTTGCAATTTTCTCTAGATTTTATATAGGACCATTGTAGTTGTAGAAGAAACGGGGATATTAATAAAATGATTATAAAATTGAATGAGGACAAGAAGAATTATGAAAAGAAAGGTTTCTCCCGTATAGACGTAAGGGAAATCATAAGAGTTAATTTGAAATAGGAGCCCATTCCGTTAAAGTGTTCGGAGTTTAAGGGCACTCCTGGAGAAAGAACAAAAACATCAGAGTAGAAAACTATACAAGTTTAAAAGAAGGTTTGACAAGTAACATTCCCAAACTAAGCAAAGACACAACCCCGATAAGATGAACACCGAGAAAGAAGAGAGTAGTCGAGTAATTAAGGAAAGGAAAGAGAGCTTGATTGACCTTAATTTTAGGTTTTGTTTTTTTATTTTAGTTATTTTAATTTATTTATTTTTTTAAATTTTGGGGTGTTTGTAATATTAGTTAATATTTAATTTTATTTTAGTGTATTTTATTTTTCATTAATGAAATTATATTTTTATTTACTTAAAAGTAATAGATGGTTTACCTGGTCCGGTCAAAATTTTGAATTTGATCAAAAATTTTAAAAATTAAAAATATAGTCCCTAACATTCTAGTTCCCTTTCACCTATAATCCCCAAGTCATTAATTTTTTAAAATTTTGGTTCCTAAACACGATCATTGACATAACGGGAATGGCTAATGAAACTAAACGATTATATCACCATCTTATCTACAAATTGATCCATTCAAATTTGCAAAAAAAACAACACGGTACCACAAAATGTACCACGCTAGGAAAGGATATGTGGTCAAAGAGAACACCGGGCAAACATAATTTTCAACGGGGAACCTTTAATTTTCAAGTGTACCCATCCGGTTTCTAGGATGGCCCGTTCAGTTTTCAAATCAAGAAGGATACCTAATAAATACGGCAAGATTAATCTTTGTTAGTTTCATATTAACGAGAGTATGCCTCAAATTTTAACAACTCACATGTGTAGTCGTTTTTTTTATTTTGTTCAAATATGCATTTACCGAACATGTTTAGCACACAAGAAGCCTACACCCAGTAAGGAACATGATTTCCAGTTATTCGAAGAACAGTCCCAACCCTCTAGTATTTCTAGTATCCGAATTTCACTAGAAACCAACGATCGCAGTATCAAAATTTTCCACTTATACACCTAGACTTCGGACTTCAACTGAGTGAAAACACATCATACGCGTCCACTTCTCAAAACAAATAACGTGCTCAACACAATACAAGTGTTTCTGATCAACCGTTAGAAAGATGAATATTGCCCAAACGAAATAATGCACCACACGAATGCAGGACAGAACGTCATTATTAGTTGTTATTCTAGTATTTTATGTTTTAATCTTATCATTGCCTAATATAAGTTAATGTCATTTTTGTAGTTATTTTTACTGATGTTTAATACATTTCTTTTACTAACATAAATAATAATATAACACAATAATAATAATAATATAAAAATCTTATCATAAAAGATTCCACACTAATTGCATGAAAACTTGTTAGCCATCTTAGAAAAATAATTACCTTAGAAATATAAAAATCTTTGGGTATAAACAGATGAAGAGGTAAATAGTATGGTAATATAAGGAGGTAAATTTATGGGATGATAAATATGTGAAAAAGTCATAGTGTGGTTCATTTTGTGGTGGTTCTGGGAGACGGTTGAAAAACTATATGGTTGTGGTTCAAGTGATATGACGTGTCTATTAAGGTGAGATGTGTGCATGTGTAACACCCGGTTATTTCCCTTGAAGCCAAAGAAAGAAGAAAAAAATAGAAATAAAGTCCAAAGTTGAAGGACCAAACTTGTCAAAATGAGAGAAGGTTTGAAAGAGTGGGGGAATAAGAGGGGAGGCCAGCTCACACCCTCCCCCACACTCACAAAAATCGGCCAAGAGAGAAGAGAAGGAGAAAAGGGGGTTTCAAGCTTCGATTTCGTGGATTCAAGCGTGAAAGTTGAGGTGTAACGGGTTAGATTGAAGCTCTACTCAACGGTGTTGTTTGTGTGAGTTCTAGCACCCCTCTTTTACATGTTTTCAACTGATTTGTGGCTGGAACACATAGTAAAACCCGTTTTTGAAGTGTGTGTGTTGAATCCGTATGTATGTGTTTGTGTGTGATTGGAATGGGTTTTGATTTTGGGCTTGTGTGTGCTTGAATGGTGTTGTGGTAGGTGTTCCCAAGGTTTAGGATGGTTGATTTGGGCTTAGAACAGGTTTGAGAGAGTTTGGAAGCCGAAAAGTGCATATTAGGTTCAGGATGAACTGCATTCTGCACCCAGCTAGGGTTATACGACTGGAAGCCATCCGACCGAATGGCATGCGACTGGAGGCCATACGGCCGAATGGCATGTGACTGAAGTCCATGCGCATGGATGCCATGCGACTGAGATCCATACGCATGTGAGTCGTGCGACTAAGGTTCATTCGCATGCGAGTCATGCGACTGAGGTTCATTCGCATGCGAGTCGTGCGACTGAAGGTTCATACGCCTAGGTGCCCATCAGCATTACTGCCCATCCGCATTAGTGCCCATCCGCATTAGTGTTCATCCGCATTAGTGTCCATCCGCATAGGTCCATCCGCATAGGTCCATTCGCCTAGTGTTCAGTCGCTTGGGAGGCCATGCGACTGAAGGGTGCCCATACGCCCAAATAGGGCTCGTGCGCCCGAAAGGACTTAGTTTATTTCCTGATTTTTGGGGGAATAGTATTATACAGGCTTTGACTTGGGGGGTTCATGTAAGTGACTTTCGAGGTCGTAGACGTTGTGTTGGACTTGATGTATGATTGATGTTTAGGCATGATGGTATGTACGATGTATGTTATGTATGTATGTTGTTCCTTGTATGGTGATGTTATATGTTTATTATGTTCCTTGCTTTACTTGATTGTCTTCCCGTGGCTTTACCTTGTATGTTAATGAATAAAATGAAAAGTATTATGTAACATAAAGTGGAAGATAATAAAAAGAGGAATAGAATGAAGAATGCATGCATAAATGAATGAACGAATGTAATAAAGTCTTGCAAGCAAATGTATGGAGGCTCACACCCAATAAAGGGTGTTAGCTCAACCGTGTGCGGGTTAGCTACCCCAGAAGGATGCACACTGGGGCTTAATCCGTGTGATTAAGCAAATGTATGGAGGTTCACACCCAATGAGGGGTGTCAGCTCAACTGTGTACGGGTTAAATACCCCATGAGGATGCACACAGGGGTTCAATCTTTGTGATTGACCAGACGTATGGGGTCCTTGTCTCTTAACTCTAGATGAATTTCTTGGTGCTCTGGAGGGGGATTAAGCACATGACAGGACCTAGATGAAATCGAGAAGATAATAAGAACGGAATGAATGATGATGAAGATAATAGTTATTATCTTTGTGTATGAATGGTGTGTGATCACGTTCTAAAGTCTGGTATGATTTGAAAGAAAGTAAAGAACGGTTTTAAACGAAAGATGAAGTATGTTTTATTTTAAAACTAGAACTCACTCAGCAACGCTGACTTTTATGTCTTTCCAGTTGGAAGGTAATGTTGCTGAGGATGGCACGGAGTGGCTACTCAGCTCTTTTGGATGGCATCTATTTTTATAATGCTTTTGTGATGTAGTGCAACATGTGTTTGTAACTTGATAATGATGTATTGTTTTGCAAAAGCTTTTATAATGAAATGATATGTCCATTTTAATGTTTCGTTGCGATGTTGTGAAGTATAAATGTAAATATATGTTTTATGTGCAATAATTGACCAGCTGTAAGCATCCCGAGAACGGGACCTTACAGCATGTTCACTTCCGTGAATTTCATCTACAAATCCATGCAAGAATCAAGGTGACAAACATTGGTATATCAGTTGGAAAACCAATAATGATAGTATCTAATATGTGAGTTAACATACATGTTATAATGCATACCCTATACCATTGAGAGCTTTTTGTATACAAATCAATCTGTGTTGACACTTAATGTGATTAATTAAAATTTATAGTTTTAAATGGTTACTTGGTAATATTAAAAGAAAAATACAAGAAACTAATAAAGAATTTTGGAAGTTTAGAGACTGTTATGGTCATGATTGTTTTTGTCATAACCATAACAAGCATCAATTCTCACCCTTACTAACGTGTTATGCCCGTGACAGTTTTGTTATGGCCCTAACATGCATCAAATTCTCTTTTACGATCATCATCTCCCCCATTTGAGGGGAGCTAGAAAATTAAAAAAGAAAACCCTAATTACCCCCATCATTAAGTTTAATTTTAGTGGAATTTTACAAGATTAGAAGCCAAAGTTTGAAGATTAAGCACACTAAAGAAGAATCTAAATTCATACAACTCATCTTAGATTGATTTGGTTAGATAATCTCTACATCTAACCATGTATCTTTTTTATTATTCAAGTTGTTTAGATATTATTTTAACTATTATGAGCTAGACTCTTTAATTCACTTAGACTAGATTAATCCTAGCTAATTATTGGTGATTCACATGTTATTTATGATGATGATTATATTGATAACCTTAACAATGTTTTGAATGTTATTCAATGGTTATGTTTCTGTTTGTTTGACTTGGTTATTGTTTGAGCTGGTGGATATCTTAGCCATATCCTATTGGAAAATCGTCGGAGCTAGAATATTTATTCATGAATGTGTATATGTATGTATTTTTATTCATGGCATTTGACTAGAAACGGTAGATGAAAATTAGAATATGTATGATTGTTAATAAACTTTACATCCTTGTGTATATTCTTGGAAAGGCTACTACATTTGTTGTGATATGTCTTATTATGATTTACTAGCGTAAATTTTGTAGTTCGTATATTCATGGTACGATATTCACAAGTTGGAGGACTTCATGATATTTGTTTACATTATATGATTGGAGTTGGTTGGTATGTGTTAATCACATTACCTTTTCAAAGAATTATAAGACTACATAACCTTAACAAGAGTTTAGTCTATATTTATATTCAACATAATTGTATCATTGGGTTTTCATGGAATGACTTTAACCAGTTACTATGTTAACATCGTTTTAACTTTTTGAAGAGTCATATGATTAGATAGCCTTGATGGAGGGTCTAGCGTATTTTTGTGTTACACGTGTATAAAATGATCACACCATGATTTTGTGTACATTATCATTATTTAGCTAGATGGATTTAAAGTCTAAGTGAACATTACCTTTTCTTGATTATCTTTTTTGATTTCTATTTATTTTTATTCGTCTATTTAGTTTAAATGTACAAAAGTACTAGATCATCTATATTTTTCGGCTGAATAATAACAAATATATACTATCAGTAGCTAGTGTGTCCTTTGATAAATACTAAGTTCTTGTCAAAGTTATGCTACATAAACGATAAGTACACTTGCTTATTTGTGTGTGGTTTAGTTTAGAGGTAAAAATCATTTTTATAAATACAAAATCAAGTGGTGTAGAAAATCATTATTAATACACTCGCGCACATCAGTGTCCAATGTAATAATGATTTCGTGAATGGTGTTCATGAAATCCTACTATCCTACCACCCAAATTATTGGATGCCAACTTTTAATGCCACATCACAACTTTTGTGATTCTAATACATGGAACCTCTAATCCAAAACTTATGGAAAATACACCAAAAACCATGTCCAAATCATAATCAACACCAAAAAATATTTCATCGTCTTGATGCTATCCTTTGTAATATGATTCATTCTTCAAGCTAGAGGCTACTTACAGTTGTTGTGTAGATTATGGTTGTTATTGAGTTATCATTTGTTCTTAACAAAACCTATGAATTAACATATAATTTAATGGAAACATCTATTAGGGGAGAAAATAGAATTCCTTATGGTACAACTATTGTTGTTACATGTGACATGCTAGATGTTCAATCTCATGTTTCTTATTCGAGCAATATTTTGCATGGTTAGCTGTGACATGCTTTAATCCTAATATATATTGGATGATTTTATACTAGAAGTAGGATAAGCGCTAAAACTAAAGCCTAAATAATCTCATACAACTTATATCACAATGCAAATGGGAGATCTTAAACAATCAAAATCACATGGAAGGAATTATCAACCACCATGTATAACATTGGTTCAAAGACATGTTCGTAAATTTCAATACCATCTAAGGATAAGGTCGAGTTGTATTTCAACTTCAATCCTTCGAGGTGAAGAATAATTTTGGATAAGGTATTGTTATGTGAACCATTAGCTTGGGAGTAAAATGTTCGTAAAGAAATAGAAGGGGCTAATACCAAGTTAGATATGTTAATTATTAGATCGATGTTCAATTATGCCTATACTTGTACTTAAGCACATAGTTGATCAATAATAGGATAGCGAATGGTTGATTGTGACTATCCTTCTTCTTCTCTACAACTTTCTTTTCTTTTAAATCAACAATAACAAAATGTTATTGAAGTCCCCATTATGTTGATATACATTAAAATGGTAAAGTGCTAAATGAAATCATTCTATCCTATATGATCAAAATCCTATAGAATAGTAGCGGTTAAAACATTGATCAATGAATCTTTAATTGTAGTTTTATAACCTAAAAAACCTAAATATTGATGTCTGTGACATCCGGTAATTTTTCGTTACCAAACTCCGTTAGTTCCGTTAGGTCTTGCATACGCGTGTCGTGAGCACGCACTAGTTGTCGTTGAGCGTTGGTGGCTTAATAATACTAATCTATGATAAACAATAATAATCTAATTAATAATGTTAATTATTAGTTGTGATTATGTGATTCATGAATTTATAGAATTTTAAATAGTTATTTTGTGAATTTACGCGATAATATGACAACGTGTTATAT
>BJCM01270695.1:0-12419 GCA_018326385.1 Flaveria bidentis
CATTCTTCGGAAAAGAAATTTTCAGGTTATAAGAGTCATGATGCTCACATCTTTTTGCATTACTTGCTTCAAGTTTCTATAAGAAAATCATTACCAAAACATGTTGTTGTTCCTTTAATTAGGTTGGGTGCCTTTTTTCGAAGTCTTTGTAGCAAAGTAATCAAGCCCGAGGACCTTGATCGATTACAATAAGAAATTATAGAAATATTATGTGAATTTGAGAAAATATTTTTGCCAGCTTTTTTTGACATCATGGTGCATTTACATATCCATTTAGTAGATGAAGTTAGGCTTGGAGGACCTGTTCAATATAGATGGATGTTTTTATGGAAAGATACTTGTGCAAGTTGAAGTCATATGTCCGAAACAAGAGCCGACTAGAAGGATCTATAGCAGAAGGATATTTGATTGATGAATGTTTGACTTTTTGCTCACGTTATATGCATGGAGTAGATACAAGACTTAATAAGGGTGTGGAAGACAATGATGATTCCGAGGGAGAAAACGAACCGGGTGAACAATTATTTGTGAATGGTGGCCATCCATTAGGAGGTAAAAAACGAAGATTCAGAACACTTTTCAAATTAGATGATCACTTAAAGGAACAAGCACATCGTTATGCCTTATTCAATTCTGTGTGCACAAGTTAACGATGATATCAAGTAAGTAACCATTTTATAGTCTTTATTCCTTCGGATTATATGTCAATATTAGTTCTTTCATATTAATGTTGTATTTGTATAAATTATGATGCAGTGAGCATGAAGCTTATATTGAAAATCAACCCCGACAAAATCGATGGGCACGAGCACAAAACCATAGTCATGAGTTCACAGGTTGGTTCAAAGACAAAGTAATATATGATAAAGTCCCAGATCATATTTTTTGGCTTGCTAAGGGTCCTAGTCCTACATCCAAGAGATATTATGGGTATTATGCTAATGGTTAAAGATTTCATACCAAATCACGAGATGCTAAATGTAAAACTCAAAATAGTGGTGTTTCAATTACAGCTTTAACTCCTAGCTTTGCGAGTTCTCGGGACAAAAATCCAACTGTTGGGAATGTTGACTACTATGGTAGAATACTGGACATAATCGAAGATATCCCTCCTCTTGTAGTTGACGCGAGTACAAATTTTACCGCCATGGATGAAGTTGATGATGAAAGTGGTGATGATTCTAATTATGATGATACACTATGGGATTGGATGGATGCTGATGAAGAAGATGATAATTAAGTTACTAAGGTACATGTTATGAAATTACATGTTCAGTTTTTATCAATATTATTGACTTTTTGGTAGTCAATAAGGATGATTTTATCAATTACTTCTGTTTTATAATTATGAACTACTTTGACTCAGGTTGATAAAGAAGAATGAAGGTTGATAAAGAAAAATGAAGCTGATGTATCATTTTTGGGCTGATGGTTAATTGGTTGTGACATCAATTACTTTACTTTCAACTTTGATCATCATGTGAAGCTTATAGAACAATTTTTGTTTCTTTCTTGGCTGTTTTTATTCTTGTTTTTGGCTGTTTTATTCTCGTTTTTGGCTGTTTTACTTGTTTAGATTGAATGTACTCGTGATTTATGAAAGGTTCAATTACAATCTACTCCAAAACTTGTTTAAATTGAATGCAAGTTAAACCAGACCTGGGCTATTTTAGGTCAGGATGGGTACTTCTAAAACTTTAAAGAATAGTCATCATGTCAGGATGGGTAATTTTAAAAGTCAAAATAAAAGTCAACTGGTCAGGTTAGGCATTCCAAACGCATAATAGTAAATGGGTATGTTTATTGATCAACGTAAGCTTAAATTAGCACCATTGACCAAAATTGATTGACTCTTACGGGTCAATATTTTATCAAAATAACCTGAAATTAGCATCATAAATAGTAAATTACCATCGATTGAATCTAGCAGGTCAAAATTGATCAACTTAACCTTAAATTAGCATCATTGACCCAAATTGATTGACTCCTACGGGTCAATGTTTATCAGATTAACCTGAAATTAGCATCATTAATGGTAAATTACCATAGATTGACTCTAGCTGGTAATCAACTTAACCTTCAAATAACCTTAATTCAACATTTGACCCTAATTGAGAATCAATGACCCTCAAAGAGCGTAATTGACCCTAATTGAGCACCATTGACCCTACTTGAGCATCATTGACCCTAAGTGAGCATCAATGACCTTAATTGAGCATCACTGACCCTAATTGAGCATCAATGACCCTAATTGAGCATCGACTACCCTAATTGAGCATCGATTACCCTAATTAACCATCGATTAAATCTAACTAGCTACTCGTGATAAAATTAACCTTAATTCAATATTTGACCCTAATTGAGAATCAATGACCCTAAAAGAGTATAATTGACCCTGTTGAGCACCATTGACCCTACTTGAGCATCATTGACCCTAAGTGAGCATCAATGACCTTAACTAAGCATCACTAACCCTAATTGAGCATCGGTGACCCTAATTGAGCATCGACTACCCTAAGTGAGCATCGATTACCCTAATTAACCATCGATTAAATCTAACTAGCTACTCGTGATAAAATTAACCTTAATTTAATATTTGACCCTAATTGAGAATCAATGACCCTCAAAGAGCATAATTGACCCTGTTGAGCACCATTGACCCTACTTGAGCATCACTGACCCTAAAGTGAGCATCAATGACCCCAACTGAGCATTAGTGACCCTAATTGAGCATCGACTACCCTAATTGAGCATCGATTACCCTAATTAACCATCGATTAAATCTAACTAGCTACTCGTGATAAAATTAACCTTAATTGAATATTTGAGCGTAATTGATAATCAATGACCCTTAAAGAGCATAATTGACCCTAGTTGAGCACCATTGACCCTACTTGAGCATCATTGACCCTACTTGAGCATCATTGACCCTATGTGAGCATCAATCACCTTAACTGAGCACCACTGCACTAATTGAGCATCACTGACCCTAATTGAGCATCGACAACCCTAATTGAGCATTGATTACCTTAGTTAACCATCGATTAAATCTAACTAACTACTCGTGATAAATTTAACCTTAATTTAACATTTGACCCTAATTGAGAATCAATGACCCTCAAAGAGCATAATTGACCCTAGTTGAGCACCATTGACCCTACTTGAGCATCATTGACCCTAAGTGAGCATCAATGACCTTAACTGAGCATCACTGACCCTAATTAAGCATCGGTGACCCTAATTGATTGCGGACGAACTCTAACATAGTTATTAGTGATCAAATTAACCTTAATTTAGCATTTGACCCTAATTGAGCATCGATGAACCTAATTGAGCATCATTGACCATAATTGAGCATCGCTGACCCTAATTAAGCATCAACGACATTATAAAATTCAGACGAGTTTGTTTCATTATAATTAGGGACCCTAATCCATCATCGACACCTGTTCCTAGTTGATTTGGAGTTGCGATTTGGAAAGCAAACAAGTCGATCATCAAGTGTGATTTGTGTTCTGTGATGTAATTTTGAGTCCTGGTCAGAAAATAGGTGAGAACATTTAAGGTATGACCTCTCACTCGTTTATGTTTTCAAGAGATTTAACTATCAAAACTTTGGTTTATGGATGTGGGGAGAAATAAGATACGTCTAATTCATCATGTTTTAAAGTAGCTAAGAAATGAGTTTAATTCAGACGAGTTTGTTTCATGAATTACAAACTAGGTTTTGTTCTATCTGGTCTCATTTTTTCAAGTATTTTTACCTGATTCTTTCTATTAGCGATTGAACCTTCTAGCTTATAATGCCTTAGTAATATAGCTACTTGGTCTGTGGTCCCTTGGAATTCAACAAAGATGTCTTTATTTTTCAAACGGTTCATACATCTCATGTTAATGATAAGATATATGAACTGTTAGTTATTAATTTGACTTTGAGCAGGTCTAATGGCAAGCAAAAGCAAGCAAATTCAAAGTGTACAAAGACAAGTCAATGATTATGAGAGAAGTAGACAATTGAGGGTTCAAGAAAACAAAAAAAGAATACAAGACTTAGGATGGAAAAGGATTGCAAGTTCTCTGACAAGTTTGGTGGAAAGTCAAAAAACGAAGAAAAAGACAGTGAAACCAACATATACTAGTGCAAAAGATGTAGACTATATTTCTGATAATGGTGATGATAGTGAGGAAGATTATCAAGAAGTTGATAAAATTGAAGCTTCCAAAAAGGTAATACAATAATAAATTATTTATTTATTTTATTTTGTTACACCAATTTTCTAACAACAAGCAATTTGTTATAGAAATGTCCACAATATATTGCACCACTGTCCATGACTTTGATTGCTAATTTAGTGAAACAAAACCGAGTGGTTGCTCCAAAAAAGAATCAATGTAAAGCAACAATTACCATGGGTGAAGTAATTTCAAAAACACAAAAGGAGGTATTAAGGAAAAATACAACACATGCTAATTGTACAAAAAGACGATTAGTTCTTGATGATGAGGATGATGAGATATTTCAAGGTAAAAGATTATTTAATTAAAAACTACTTTTCATATAAATTTATAGTTTTATGTGTTTAGATGTTAATGGATTAAATATGAATATAGATGACTTGGAAACTAATGAGAATGAAGAGAATGTTATGAGATCTCAAGGTTCGTGTGTTTAGTGATTTAATTAGATTTTTGTTTGTTTCTACTATATTTTTGTTATTGCTATTTACATATCAACGTATATTATTTTAAATGCTAAGATGATGTTGATCAAGATGAAGAGTATGAAGATCTAGAAGATATAAAAATTACAAATAACGAAAATGAGATACAAATGGAGGATATCAATAATGATTTCGAAAATGGGGATGATGTATAATAACAAGGTCTCGAATTACATAAAGGTATTTTTGTTTTGACTACTTATACCATGTGTTTAGTGTGTTATTCATTAAATTTATTAATATAATTTTTTATTGTATTATGGCATTTAGAAATATCTAAAACTAATAAAAGAGGACCAACAATGCTGCATGTTGTGCACACAAGAAAAGTTGACGAGCGCGAAGCTATCATATGTAATGAATTTGGACAACCCATTGGACCGGTAAAAGAGAAGAAAGATATAGTCAGGCAATTTTCTCGATTTTTAGATCAAATAGCTCGTAATCATAGTTATGCACCATTGATCCATAGTTCATGGCAAAAGGTGCCACATAAAGACAAGATATGAGAATACATCTTGGTAAGATTTTTAGTAGTGTTATTTCTTTTATTTGTTAGATTTTATATTCCAACTAAATGCTAACTTTTTTAAAGGAAAAATATGATGTGCCCGATGCCGCTAAGAAATGGGTTTTAAAGAGTATTGGAGATTCTTATAAGGTACAAAAATGTCGGTTTAAGAAAAAACACTTCTATCAATTTAAGGATAACAAAACAAGATGGAAGAACCGACCAAAAAACATTCCAGAAGATTATTTCTCACAATTGTTGCGTTTATGGAATAATAAAGATGCGATGGTATTTTTCTTGACAATTTTTTATTAATTTTATTTGCTATCTAAAGTTTGTTTATTTGCTTAGTTGCATATATTGATGTGTGTACAGAAACGTTGTTTAAAAGCAAAGGAATCACGCATGTCTCAAAACAATATGCACACAGCTGGTCCAATAAGTTTTGCTAGAATTCGTGAGGCGATGGTAATATGGTTTTGCTTTGCTTGTGATTTGTGTCTTTTTTATTAAATATGCAAATATTTAAGATATTTATGTTTTTATCAATACAGAAAAATGATAATGCAAACCAAGAATTACCTACTTTAACTCAGTTGTTTGAACGTACACGTAAAAGGACGGAAGGACGTGCATATGTTGATACATATGATAACATGGCAAGAAAAAATAGTAAGTTTTTTCTACCATTTTCTTTTGATAATTTTAGGTGATAATGTATATATATATATATATATATATATATATATATATATATATTATGTATGTATGTATGTATGCATAATTCATTTGCTTTTTTGTGAAATAATATGAAAAACCAATCTTATAGAAAATAGTTGTAATTGAACAAGCTCTTGACTATTAGTTGTATTTTTAATTTGAAATATTCACCCATAGCTAATGTTATGTATATAAGTACATAACGTTGTGTTGATAATATCTTCTTAATTACTTTTGAACATTATTATAGGAACAAATGAAGAATTATGAACCTATAAAGAATGACAACATTACAGTAGATCCTTTCCTGGTTGTAATGAACAAAAAGAACTATAGATATCGTCGACTTTACGGTAGAGGCGTTACAAATACATTGATAAAAAAAGTAGATGATGGTAGCAAATCATATATGATTCCAGAAGGGCTAATGGAATCATTAAAAACAAACATTGAAGTTGAGAAAAATTATCTACTAGAAATGCGCAAAGAAATTGAAGAGGATAATAATCAGAGCTTGAAGCTATGCGAGAAGATATTGACAAGCAACGAAAAAATCTGGAAGCTATGATGCTAAAGGTTATGAAACAACTACCGCTTGAAGATTGAGACGGGTGAATGTTTTTTATCCTTAATATTGCAATTGGCACTTTGTGTTGACAATATATATTTTTTGAGATTGGACAACTATGTTAAAGTATGTTATTTGACTATCAAGTGCTATCCATATTATTATTATGTGTCATAATTACTATTGAATGCATTTAATTAATAACAATTGATTTTATGTTACAAAGTTGCATTAAGGGTTGTATTTGTTACAAATAAAAGTGTAATATTGTTACATGTACTATAAAAATATTGCATTTTTATTCTATTAGAATACATAATAATGGTTACATTAATTCTAGAAAATGGTTGCATTTTTATAACTAAGCTTTAATAAAGGTTGCACTTTAATATTGAAAAGGTTGCAATATGAAGTAAAAAAAGTTGCATGCTAAAAAGTTGCATTTGGATAGTAAATGCAACGCTTTCAAAAAATGTTGCATTATCTAACTAAAAGGTTGCATTAGGTCTAATGCAACTGTTTCTAATGCAGCCCCCAATAAAATATTGTATTAGGTCTAATGCAACTTTTTAATGGCGTAATGTAACATTTTACCGGGATTGCATTAGCTTCTTTTTCTTGTAGTGAATGCTTCTATTTGCATTTTTCACCAACTAAAATCAGAACCGTTAAACTTCTCGATCACAACCTTCCCGTCTTCAGCCATCTCAAACAACAAACAAGAAGCAAATCGAAACAGTGAAGAGACACAACAATGGCAGGGGCCTGAACTTGGCGACTATTCTACTGAACACTGTCAATTGACCGATTTGCACCTACACAAACCTTTGCAGACAAATCTAAACCCGGATATACTTTTCTTTCACAAAACACGGTTCCCCAAACAGTTGATAATAATTCGTCAATAAATAAAAACTTGAAAACACAAAACCCTAACCTTTACCCGACGAATCCAAGAGTTATTAACCAAACCCTAATCGACGGCTCAAAGGGTTTCAACCTCTACGAATCGTCTTCCGTGCAACAAACTATGTATTCAACGAACCAAAGCTCTGATACCACTTGTTAGGAGTCAAGCGGCGCAGCAGAACCAACACACGAACAAGCACAAACGATTATCACGCGAAAATGAAACAATAAACAACACAAAGATTTAACGTGGTTTGGTTAGTGTGACCTACGTCCATGGGTTGCAACTAGGGTTTTCTTTATTTGCTTAATACAAAGATTACAAATACATAAAAGGGTATATATAAAGACTAATTAAGGTTAACAACTTAATTAACAAAAAAAACTAAATATGGGCCCAAGCCCAAAATCTTCACAAACCTAACATTATATACATATATAATGCAAGGTAGAATTTGCTAAGAAACGTGTGAAGTGAGAGGATATATATAGTATGGTTTTTGCGTTCAATAGTGTTAATTTTCGACTCGTTAATATAAATTGTTTGTCCGGTAATGAAAGCTTTTTAAAATAAAATAAAGTTCGCCCCCGGTCCTCTTAAGATATGGTTCAATCTCTGTCAGTAGGTTTTTGTTTATGCTAATTATTTAGATGTTATGTAAAGAATATTGTTGACGTGAAAAATTATCCATGTCAACACTTTTACATATTTAGAATGTCACTTTATCAAGTTATAAGCCATTTAAGTGTAATAAGTTATTCTTGTTTATCTACATATTCATAAGTTTTTGACATGTTTAGATTAATATATGAAAAAGAAATGAAGATACTTATATAGGAAAAAGTGAAGAAAGTATTTTTGGCTTTTTAGTATTAAGGCAAAGTATGACCAGCAATGTGAGTTTTGGATAACTTTTAATCCGTAGATGATGAATATTAATGATATATTGTAATAGTTATTGAATTTTTGTTGTAAATGTTTGAAAATAAGGTGACGGAGATGGAAATTCAATGTCAAGGTTCATTGTATCCGTTCAAAAGGTGACGTACTTGGGGGATTATGCAGATTCTTAATTAATTTTAATTAATATTATTAAATCCTTATGTTCTTAGTTTAACATATTTTTTTCTAAGTTCTATAAGAGCAAATCACAAATAAGCAATTATGTTATCTAAAGTCTAAAAGTACTTGTGATGTTATCATCAAACCTTTTATATATTCTTTTATGTTTTAGTTGATTTTTTTTATGTTCTCCTAATTTCAATTTGGATTTAACTTAGACCAAAGTTAAAAGTTTGAAAATTTAAATTCTACAAAATGTATCTGGTGAGCTTAACAGCATTGTAGGTGTACAATGAATATTGTGTGTGTTTGCCTATTATAAAAATTAAAAGAATATCCTATCATGAAATGTTAGTTTATCAATGATATGATAACTATACATATAGCTTGATTTTTACTACACAACTAGACATTATCTTTATTTCTTTTTCAAAATTAACCAAATATAACTTGCGTGGTTCTTAGAGAATAAATCGATCACGATTTTTTTCTTCAATCTACCAACAAAACTCACATGTATGCTGTTTATGTAAAGCAATGGAAACCCTTCTTGGCTTCTTTGCTAAAGAAACACACAAAAAAGAACGATGTGAATGTTAAGATTATACTATTAGTTCAATGTTCAAGAGATAATATGTTTTTAAAAATTTCTCATCACACCCGAGCAACACATTGGTTTACATATACCGGTTTTAACTATTTCGAATCAAGTCTTACAAAACTTAGATAAACTTAAAACATAAAAAAATGCATAAGAAATAAAAAACCTTATCAATTATTAGATAAACTTAAAACATAAAAAATGCATAAGAAATAAAAAAACCTTATCAATTATAATAATAAATTTATTTACGTTTTCCTTCACACGACTTTAAAAGCCCATCTTTCTTCACGAGTAAAATAGTATACACAATTAGTTACACTATCATAACATGGAGACCAAGGGAATGATGAAAACTCATAGTCTCCTTATTTTTAAACAAGAGGGTTATATCATCAAACTTCAATTTTATATATGCACTTTATTTATGTTAAGGGCGATAGATGAGGTTTAGAGAACAAATGAGTTATTTCACTAAACAACTAGTCATTTGATAAAAAAGTACTTTTGATTTATAACAATAGTATCGTAGCCAACTCGGAGTGGTGGCCTGTCGGAGCGAGTTGTGACAACATAGTCATGACCAATAGGGATGTTGGTCCTTAAGGAGGGACCGACATTACAGACTAAAAGCATTGCACAAGATATTAGACAGTTTCACATCAGTTGTATGGGCAACATATCATATCATGTACAGATCGATTAAATGAACTATACCATCTAATAGACTAGTATTTTAGGATGTATTTTTTCTGCTTCGAGGGAGGGGGTGCTCACCACCCTTTTCATTTTTTATAGTAGTATTAATTTTTGGTCTAATAGTGTGATGTTTTGGCCAGGTAGCTTAAATTATTTTTTTATATATTGAGTTTGTCTTTCTTAAAAAAATTTACTTTCGCGCCCCCGTCTCTCCTGTAAACAAGTTCAAGCTTCGCCACTGCTGCTTAAGCTATAACATTGGTATCAAAGTCAACTTAGAGTGGTGGCCTAGTGGAGCGAGTCGTGACCAGCGTGGCCAAGGGCGGATCTATTTAGAGCCGAGGGGTAGCCTCCGCTACCCCTCAACTTTTTGCGGTTAGTGTATCTACGGTTTTACGTAATAAAAAATAAAAAATTACGGTTTTACGTTACCCCTAAAAATATTACGTTACCCTTAAATTTTTTTAAACTCAACACTTTATTGAAAGTTAAATATACTATAAAAGATAATCTTATATTTTATAAAAAACATTACAGTTTATAAAAACATAAATAACTAAATAAACCCAAAATACATAATAGTCCAATACAATAATAACTAATAAGCCCAAAATAAAAATAATCCCAAAAAACAATAAACAACTTAAAAATATAACTAATTAGGCCAAATACTCATAACTCAATCAAATATAAAACTTAAAATAAAAAAACACCATCCATCATTCCATGCCCTCATAGACCCTTTGTCTCTTTCCTAGGCCACAACCATTCAGCCATCATCCACCAACAATGCCAATCACCCCACGCCCTCATCGCTGACCGTCAGGTTGACCACCGCCAAACTGCTACCTGTTGCGGCGACCCTTGCCACTGCTCACATGTGATCTTTAACTAATTATCTACCCACTTGAAGGTAACATTTCTAGTGTTTTTTTATCTATTGCACTAGGAAATTAAAGATTTAGGATTAATGTCGTTCAATCTCTAATATTTAAGTTTATTTAAGTGTTATTTGTTATAAAAATCAATGGTTATGTGGTTTAATTTCTAATATTTAGGGTTTATACAATTAGGTATTTAAAGTAAGGATTTAAAACATGAATTAAAGATTTGATATTAAAATTAGGTATTTGAATTGTGTTATTTCTAAGTGTAATTTGTAATCTTATTGTGTTATTTGTTATAAAGTTAAAGATTTAAAAGAGAAAAAACAAGTTCTAATTGGTAAAAAAATTTAACCAAAATATTCAAAAGTAAGATAGTGGTTCTAATAATGATGATGATATTGGGTTAACAACTCTTTCGAGTTCAATTCCTCTGATCCCAAATGGATTTGAATTATCTATTTCGGATCTTTTTATTAATATAAATGTACGGTAAAAAAATTTACGTTACCCCTAAACTTTGTTTCTAGATCCGCCACCGAGCATGGCCGCAATCAAAAAAGGACGTTAGCCCTTAAGGCAAGTTGAATGCTACTGATTCAATGTTGAAATTATTATAAGATATAAAACTGTCTTACATCAATTGTACGAGAAAATAAAAGATTTATAGACTAAATATGTTCTCATCTACCAAGCTTGGCTATTGAGATAATAAGTTTTTATGTTTAACCAGTAACAACATATAACATGGTATGTCAATAAGCATCATATATATTGTAGTTAGTGATATTTAAATAGCCAGCACTATTAAATTAAATTCTGTACGTAGGTCCTATGTGAATCAATTGTATTGTTTTTCAATTTATTTACACACATATAATGAGTATATCGTATTACTAAAGAATACTTGAATGATAAGCACCGATTAATATCTAAAAGCAGCCATATGTAGGGATGCACTAAATCATATTTTCTGCTGACTTATTAAAGTCAACTTTTAGATTTTTTATAAATGTATTCACTATTTTGTAAATCAATATATTTTCCATAGCATTTATAAGTTTCTAACAAAGACGTGTAGTGGTGGAATGGTTAGTTCATGTGTCTTATTAGCCTCTAGGTGTGTAGCGGAGAGTGTAATGAAGGGGATATATGCAATTCGGATCCCACAGCGTACACCCTTTAATCCGTTTAGCACGAGTTCGACATGTTTTGTCTTTGACGAGCAAGCATTGCCTTTGGTGTCTTGGGTACAAGATAGTCTGTCAGCATCCCATTAGCGTGTCCAATATACAAGTTTTTTTATGTGTCTGTCGTAAGTTTGATTATTGTGGCTTCTACCTTTTTTGTTTTATTTTTCTTAAATTTTTTTATGTTTGTTTTGTAGCTTGGGTTTTTAGCTTAATTTCAACTACTTTAGTATTAGGTTCCTTTTTTAAGTTAATTAGGCTCGTTTGTTAGATTTATATATTTTTGGGTGTTTTTTTGTTTTGCTCATGTTATTTCTTTTAGTTTGTTTGATGGCTTTGGGTCTCTATGTTAGAATGATAGTAGGGCTTATACAAAAATTTTGTGACTCGAAGTTCGTTCGAGAATATCTCGAAAAAAACTCGGGTCGAAAAAAACTCGTATCAAAACGAGCCGGCTCGGCTCGGCTCGAATTCTAAACGAGCCAAACTCGAGCCACGATTAGCTTGGTTTGAGCTCGGCTCATGACTCGGTGTATATAATATATGTCTATAT
>BJCM01270696.1:0-22716 GCA_018326385.1 Flaveria bidentis
GTCGCCAGGCTAGCAATAGTTAATGATTGTAAACAAAATATGTATCTCATATAAGACTTACAATAACACAAATAACCATGACAAAAAGGTAAAGATGAATTGCATGTGCATTTACAAGTATCAAGATGTTTACAAGTGTAAGTTTATAAGGTTAACATGTTTCACCCCAAAAGGTGTGAAATAAAGTAAAAAAGGGCATGGAGAACTCACATGATAGATATAAGATGATGATAAGAAATTAAACGAGACTCCAACGATTTCTTTTACAAGTTACCTAAATGAATTAATTCCAAGATTAAGTTTAATAAAAAGATTAACAATTAGACATGAACTAGGGTTTCAATTGGAATTTGTGAGTTTAAATAATTAAGTAAAATAATGAATCGTTTATGTTTTGGTTTATAAAGATGATATAAATCAATTAAGACCCAGAATAATTAAAAAAAGATTCAAAAATTTAAGTTATTGATTTAATAGAAATTAAGTATAATACGTGAAAAGAAATAAATAATTTAATAATTAATTATTTATAACTTGATAAGGGTGATTAATTAATTATTTTGTAGAGTTTTGATCTTTTAAATGATTTATTATAAGATCAAAACTTTAAGAATAAAGTTTAATAATAAGTTTAACGAATTATCATGGACTAGAGTTCAATTTGATGTTTGGGGTTTGTCAATCATATTTAACAAAGGAAAATAAATTATATTTCCTTGGAAACAATATATTTATATCTTATATAAAAATATGGAATTAGAATAATATTTATAAAAAATTTGTATTATGCATAAATTTAAAAAAGGTTTTCTAACTAAATAAAATGAACACGATTTAATCAATAATTTAAAAAGCAATGTTTGAACTAATAATTTGTATCAATTAAACTAGTGTTTAAAATCTAAATTTTATACAAATATATACTAACTATATCATTAGTTTAAAAATATTAAATAAAATGTAAGGGTATTTTTATAAAAAACTTAAAGGAAATAATTAAATGGTTTTAGAGTACACAAAGTTTATAAAGTGATTTTTTTTATAATTTTTAGAAATTTTTATATATTATTAATAGTTGCAAAACACCCTTAAAAATATTGGAGGTCGCTGGGTTCAAACCCGGGACCTCTAAGAGGAAATGTGAGCATGGAACCAGTAAAGCAAAGGCCTCAGCCACGATGTTTATCTATTTTTAATTCTTAAATACAAAACTTAAACAAATCCCCAATTCTCCAAGAACCCTAGTTTCAATTCGATTCCAATTGAACTTGATTTTGATGGTTATAATCAGATTAACCTTAGGTCTTTTGTTCCCTAAGTATAATTGATTATAATGATGCTTTATACTTACTTGATTTCAACCTAATTGATATGTTTATACTCGGTTTTGTTTCGGTCCTTTGCGCGATGAATTGGAGTCCAAATCTCGATCTTTTCGTGGTAATTTCAAGCAATTGAGTGTGTGGTGAGTTCAAAGGGATCGAAGAGAACATTAGCTCTCTGTTATATAGTTCTGATTTGTACGTTAAGGTGTCGGTTGAGTTTTGATTTTTGATTCGATCACTTCAGTTATGATTAAGTGTTTAAATGTTTGATTAACTCGAATTGAACTATATATTTAGTTTAGCCATGATTATACAACCGTTTCTATTCAATAAATCGGATTATTAACATGATTTGGACGTTGGAACGAGTGGAATTCGATGGGCATACGGTTTCAAGTTAAATTGCCATTATTACCGAGTTAAACCTAAATTAAACCTCGTTTCTAGGTTCGAGACGTTTCCTTTGATCGTTGGTATCCTTTGGTCTCGAAATCATGATCTCTTCAACCAGTTTGGGCTTGCCAGAACTCGGCCGGAAGCTTGTCGGAGTTGCAGCCGGAAAAGCGGGGTTTGAGTGGGGGGTTGGGTTGTAATTTGAAACTTTACACATTCGGCCCATGTGGTTTATTTGTTATCATTTTATGCACATAACTTGTTTATAAAATGACAAAACAACCCCCTAATCTTAATTAAATCTTAAACACTTTTAAGTTAATAATTTTTATAAATTATTATTATTACTATTATGATTATTATTATTACCGTTACTATTATTGTTAACATTATTATTATTTTTAACATTATTATTATTTTTAACATTATTATTAGAGTTATTATTATTATAATTATTATTTTTCAATTTAATAATTAGTTTATTAACTTTAATATTAAAAGTTAATGGCAAACTTAAGAAATAAACATAATTAACCCATAAGTTTCATAATGACATAAATGGTCCTTACAAGAATATAACGAGACTAACTTTTAATTAACGAAAAAAATACAGCATGTTACATTGCCTGAAACTTTCTGATGTTTTTTTACTCGGTAAAGTTTGGTGTAGGCATTCAGCTTTCGAGGTGCACGTTGGGCCTTCATTTTTGATAGACAAGCTACCCATTCAGCCTTCTTTAGATCAACATTAGCATTTGTAGCATGGGCTTTACTTTCATCCTTTTCTTTCTCTTTCTCTATCTCATCAAGCTTGTCAAAAGTATCACTGCCAAAAGTTTCACCCAAGTCGGGGATAACATTGCCCTTAGAGTCAGTGTAGTGAGGATAGTAGTCAGACGTGACATCCTCGATCTCTATCTCATCCACACCTTGTAGCTCCTCGTCACTTAAGACATCTACTTTCGGAGCATCTTTGACAAGCTCATCTAGATTTAGTCGAAACATATCTGCGAGCTACTCATCGGTCAGGTCATGGATGATTTCTCCTTTAGAGTTTAGCTCACAGACCTTCTCATAATCCCTTGCAAATTAGGAATCATAGTAAGTTGAGTCTTGACTTGCTAAAGGGGAACAACATCATAATCCCCAGTCTGTGGAGCTTTATTTTTGCCTTGATAGTGTGTCTCTTCAGTTGGAGGTGCGGAGGATGTGGCTCTTTTGGTGCGCCTATCCTTTTCTGCTTGATTTGAGGCTGATGCAGATGCATCACCTTCTTGATCATCCTCCTCATCATCATCATATCTTTTTCCCTTTCCACTTTCCCCAGCTTCCTCGTCATCATCATCTTCTTTTGATTCATCATCCATCGAATCATCATCATCATCTCCACCATCATCTCCACCATCATCTCCATCATCCTTAATCTTCAGGGGCTCACCCTTTGTTCCCTTCAACCTCAACATAAGTTTTTTGTTCTTTTTCTCATGAAAAGCGTTCTTCTCTGTAAGCTAAGCCATCTACTTGGCTTGTGCAGTATTGACCGCTATCAGCTGATTCATCTGGTTGGCTCTCATATCATCTGTAGCTAGTAGTTTGAGCACTAGTCTGCTTAGGCTAGCCAACTGTTCCTCTAACACAACAGTGGGTAGAGTAGAGCCCTGTATAGGTGGGAATTGGGTGGATGTGCTAGCTTGGGGAGTAGTGGGTGTAGTGGTGGTTGTGGTGTAGATGGGAGTAGGAATGGAAGTGGATTGTGGTGGAATTGATTGGGGTATTGTGGGTGAGGTAGGTGTGAATGTATGAGTGGTGGTTGGAGTGTCAACGGCAGTAGAGGTGGTAGTGTGGGGAACAGTGGTGGTGGCAGTGGTTGTGGTGGTGGTAGTGGATGTGGTGGTGGAAGAACTGATCAAAGTAATCCTCTGCCTCTTACCCTTCTAGCCATGGGGTTGGGCCATCCTCTTCCTCCTAGAACCCTTGGCTATCCAGGCTCCCCCTGAGCTGATCGGTTGGTCGGGTGTGTATGTCAGATCTGTGACATCACTGTCATCACCCTTAGTACCAGCTTGGTATCCACCAACCGCCTCTTTCCCCTTCTCGGTAGCCACAACCCGGATCCCAACTCTCCTGATGAGAGACTCATCATCAGACTCATCCTCTTCATCTACCAAGAAGTCATTATGGAAAGCAACTTGCTTAGATCCTTCAGGAGCAGATGCAGTACTGTGTGGAGGTGGTGGAGATATGGTAGACGTGTCGGTGGCCCGTGATTGACTGGGGCTAGCATCTCCACCACCTTTACCATCATCATGGTCTTCATCATCATCTTCATCTTCATCAGTAGGAACCACTATGGGCTCAACGTCTAAGTCACTTTCATCATGACACCACTTCTTACGTGAAGGCGCCACGTAATCCTCGTTGGCCAGATGGCCAAAGAGTCTCCTGACTGGGGGCTTCACCTGCTTCCCCCGGTACACCTTGATCCTCCCCAGGGTGGTGTCAACCATCACCTCTAAAATCACTACATCGTCCTTCTCCTTAGGCAGCAGAGGAAGCTTCTCGTCTATGATCATTTGCAAAAACCTTGGAAACACGTAGAATCCTTCCTTGCCTTTGGCCTCTATGTTCTCTATCAAGTACGAAAAAATCATGTGTGAGAAACTGAACGGGTGGTTTAGTACCAGTGCAATGTATGCATTCTGGATTTGGTCGAACATCTCATTGAATCCACCACGTCTGGAGGCTATACACTTGAGGATCACATGTGCCAGATAATTTAACTAGGGAAAATGTTGCTCTTGGTCAGTACGTCGGCATTGATGTCACGGACCGATCAAGTGTAGCATTTTCCCAGAAAGCCTGCTGAATCGATCGGTATGGTGTGCATGGAGTAGAAATGGCCTTGTAGATCCTCGATCTACGCAAGAAGGCTATAATCCCGATGAACTCAGAAGCGTTCCGAGACGCAACATCTAGATGAGCACAGATGTTATGCATGGTGTTCATTGTCCATCTCTCAGCCATATTGCTGCAGCACAAGAAACATATACATTAGATATATTCGTAAGAGATAAAAATTGAATTTTAGCTGATTTTGATCAACTGGTTCAATCGTGCGATTGAACCATACGACTGAGTTCAATCGTACGATTGAGCTTACGACTGAACTTAGTTGTATGCTATGCCATGCGTTTGAGTCAGTCGTGTGACTGAGTCACCAATTGATTCACTCGTGCAATTGAATCATGCGCCTGGCTCTATCGTGCGACTGAGGTTCATATGGGTGTCCATTCGCATCTTAAACTGTTTGACACCATAAATTGAATCTTTGTCAAAACTTTACATTACACTTTGTGTTTAGATTCATTAGGTTCGCAGGGACTCGAAATAGCACTTAGTGTCATTTAAATCAATGTTTGTGTCCATTTAAGTGGTCTATTTTAGGGTATGGTCCCGGTTCTTGATTTTAAACATTTTCGGTCATTTGGGTTCGATTAATCCATTCATTTGATCCGATTTCAATTTTAAAGTACCTGAATTTGAATAGGAAATCAGTTAGTATCACAATCGGAGAATAATCATAATAATCGAAAATTTTGGCAGAGTGTCTGGGTATTAGACGGTTTTTGAGAGTTTTTGAAGGGAGGTAGGGTATACGACCGATTGACCCCCTTTTATACTGTTTAAGTTTCAGTCGTGCGACTGGACCCATATGCATCATTCATTTGTGCGACTGGGGTTCATTCGTGCGACTGACTCGGTCTCCTTCATCCAGTCGTACGATTGGTTCAATCTTATGATCCAATCGCATAGTTGACCCATACTCATGGTCCAATCGTGTGATTGGCTTATACTTATGGTCCAATCGTGCGATTGGCTCATACTTATGATTCAATTGTGCGATTGGCTCATACTTATGAGTTTGACTTCATACATTTCCATACACTCAAAATTTAACTTTAGATATATAACATTATGACCAATGATCATCTCAGACATGACCTTTTTAACAGAGAGTCATTTGATCACCTCAGACGTGATCCTTTTAATTGAGAACCGATTAGTCACCTCAGACGTGAGCTTTTTAATTTGTGATTCATAGAGTTCATCTAGTTATATAGTCCGCCATCGATGCAAAGAAGATAATGAAAACATAAAACAACTTTAATTAAAGCAAAACAAGACATATTTTTGTGTTTTTGGTTTGAGGTGGATTGAAACCTTTTAAAAATCATCTAACCGATTTTTCCTCCTGAGCAAAACAGCTTCAATTTATTTTTATCATTTCTGGAAAGATTCATATGGAATCATACAGGTATATCATAATCATTTGGGACCCTTTTATTTGTACTTGGATACTAGATTCTTATTTGTCTGAAAGTCAATAGTACTTTCAGGAAATCATACTGGAGCTATAAGATACACACAATGATTTCGACTGTCGAGAGTTACAGCCACGATGATTGTCAGTATATTTTTCCACTAAAATCCTTACATAGTTTTTTGACTCACATTGGTGACGAGTTAGGTTATATTATTTCAACAAGCATTTATGGATCCCACACTTATATGGTAATCAACATTCCTCATCAGATTTTGAGCGGTCTACGGGTATTTGACAAGAAGAAACTATTCTAAGAGCTTTGAAAGAGATGTCAAGCCTCAGGTTAGTGCCATCGCACAATAGAGAGGCGCAAACAACAATGAATTCTAGAATAATTAGGTTATGCTTATCCTCAAGTTAGTGCCATCGCACAACAGAGAGGAACACAACCTGTCTTCTTGTTAGAGCACTTTTTTTCTTTTGCACATAACGCACCAACAACATTAGTCATTAGCTTGATTGCGCTTAACAGTTTTTCCATGTGCTTTGCTCATTTTTATGGTCATCCGCACACATTTGTGGCGTTTATTTTGCTCGTCACCCTTTATTGGAAATGCGTTGATTGTGTTATCCATGGATTAAATGAAAACCCATAGCAAGTTGAACAACTTAGTTTTAATTTGATTCACCAATGAAGTCTACTCGTCTATTGTGTTCAATCTACCGACACATCATATAATGAACTAGGAACCCCTACGCCTACTTTCTCTATGTTACCTTAGTAGCAGACTAGTTTACTATCATTTTACCTTTATTTTGCTTAGACTTCTCAGACTTGTAATTTGAATATAGCACTTTGAACATTTAAATCCTTTTGATGTCCCAAACAATTTGTTCCCTCTATAGTTTCATTTTCCATAATTTTTGAATCAATATCACAGATTTGATTTCTTTGCTTTTAGCTTATCTGCCTGCCCCCGTATTTTTTTAAGTAATTAAATACTAAAACTAAACTATTCTCCCCCTAAAATTCTAAAACCGAAAATATTTTTGTGTGTTTGGATTTTGAAAGACAGGAAAATAAAAATAAAAAGAAGAAAAATTTGTTGGACTAAGAACTCGATTCTTCTGGAATCACAGCACTTTCCTTTTTCACGCCATTGACCTCCAACAGATATAAAAACTGAGGTTTGTCAAAAGATTTTGTGTAGGGGTCGGCGCATTGAAAAGCCGTATTAATTTTAACAACATCGATTAATTGTTTTTCAAAACAGTCATGTATAAAGTGATATTTAATACCGATGTGTTTTGTTTTTGGGTGTTGGACCGGATTTTTAGTGACAGCTATTGTAGCAGAATTATCAACAAAGATAGGGGTGTTAGAAAATTTCAAACCATAGTCTCGCATTTGCTGTTGAATCCAAATGATTTGTGAACAACAACTTGCAGCAACATATTCAGCTTCACATGTTGACAGAGCAACAGATGCCTGCTTCTTAAACTGCTAGGTGACTAAGTGTCTTCCAAAGAACTAACATCCCACTGATGTTGACTTGTAATTCATCTTGCAACCACCATAGTCCGAGTCATGAGGATACCACAACCTAAGTGTTGGAGTACCCTTCAGATAACGGAAAGTCATTTTTACCCTAATTAGATGATTCACATTTGGTTAAGCCTGATATCTGGAACAGAGACACATGACATACATAATATCAGGACAAGAGACTATGAGGTACATCAGAGATCCGATCATTCCTCGGTACATAGTGGTATCTACCAGATCACCATTTTCGTCGGGTGCCACATCGTGGTTCGTGGCAAGTGGAGTCCCCGCAACCGTTGCATTCTCCATCTTGAACCGACTAAGGATATTTCCTACATATTTAGACTGATGCAGGAAAATTCCATTTGGTGTCTGATCCACCTATAACCCAAAAATGAACTTCATCTCTCCCATGACACTCATCTCAAACTCAGCTTTCATCACGGATTCGAATTCTTTACATAATGCTTCATTTTTTAAACCAAAGATGATGTCATCCACATATATCTGTACCAGTAGTAAATCACCATCTTTTTCTTTGATGAACAACGTGTAGTCAATAACCCCTCGGCGAAAAGCATGTTTCAGCAAATGAGTAGAGAGTTTTTCATACCAGGCTTGAGGGGCTTGATGAAGCCCGTAAAGAGCCTTGTCTAGTTTATAAACTCTATCCCAATGATAAGGATCCTCAAATCCTTCGGGTTGACTGACGTACACCATTTATGTTGGTGGAATAATTCATAACCCATTTTTCCATGACGTTTGACCACTAAGACTCGATTGAGAGTATAGCATGCATTAGCCACTGCCTCGTTCCAGAATTAAATAGACAATTTAGAGTCGGCTAACATTGTCTCTGCTATCTCTATCAAGCTCCGATTCTTTCTTTCAACAACCCCATTCATCTGTGGAGTGTAGGCAAAAGTAAATTGATGAACAATTCCTTTCTCTCAACAAAATGCCTCCATCCATTGATTCTTGAGCTCTATTCCGTTGTCTGATCGAATCTTTCTTACTTTTAGCTTGTAGAGTGATTCCATTGTAGTGACTAGATGCTTGAATGATTCAAATGTCTCTAACTTGGCTTTTAGAAACATTACCCAAGAGAATCTTGAGTAATCATTAGTTACTACAAAGCGGCACCAATCTCCAGCAATGCTCTTTGTGCTGACTGGGCCAAACAGATCCATGTGTAGAAGCTCGAGAGGAATGTTGATAGAATTAACTTTTTTTGCTTTGTGAGACTTCTTTGTCTGTTTCCATTTCTAACATGCTACGTAGAAATCTTGGAGCTAGAAATTCTTGACTATAACTCCATTCACCAAGTCATTCTGAACCAAATGATTCATCTTCCTAGGATTAATGTGTCATATTCTCCTATGCCAGGAGACTAAATCCCTCTCTGTTGCCTTTGACAAGAAGCACTAGGCCATAGAATCAGTTGTGGAGGCTTTTGATAGATCCAAGAAATACAGATCGTTATATCTTGAAGCTGACATTAGAATTTTATCCTCCTCGATAACATACTCCTTCTTCAACACGTAGCACTTCTTGTTGTCAAACACAACTTTGAATCCCTTATCACAGATTTAGGAGATAGAAAGCAAGTTGTTTTGTAGTTGTTAAACGTAGTTGAGCTTGTCAAACTTCACTTTCTCATTTCCCACTTCACCTTGAGCGGTGATGTAACCTCCTTTATTCCCAGCGAATGATGCTTGTCCCCCTTTAATTTGCATGACGCTGAAAAGGAGAGACGAATTCCCGGTCATGTGCTTGGAAGCCCCGCTATCAATAATCCAGGTATTAGTGATAGCGTTGTAGCGGACACCCTGCACATACAAAGGAATTGATTAGTTTAGGTTTGGGACCCAAGCCTTAACCGGCTTGGTGTCCCAGAGGTATTACACATCATGAACTTAACCCACTATCCTTTATAGGATGAGGACACATCTTTCTTCTTTTTGTTCTCACTAATAGACACATTACTTGTTTATTTCTTCCATAAACTAGTTTTATTTAAGGCATGTTTGTGGTAAACAGATGACTGGCTTATGGTTTGAACTTTAGGTTCACTAATAATCTTAGGTGTAACCTTAAAAAATCTTGGTTTTTCATCAAAAAGTTTAATTTTCTTTTTAGGTGTTTGATAATAAGGACAATTTGGAGAGATATGTCCTCGTTTTCCACAACTGTAGAAGGATCTCCCTTCGACAGTTTGAGGAAAGTTTTGATGTGGGGTTGAGTTTGGTCAGGGTTTGAGATATGTCCGGTTGGGTGAAGACTCTTCTTTTTTAGATGTTTCACCTTCTTTAACAAACTTAATTTTTTTTGACATTTTGAACATCTTTCACTTTCATTTTATTAGGATTTTGATGATTAACACACTTAAGGTTCATTGGATTAAACCTTTTAGGTTCTGAAATAGACGTTTGTGGACCTGACCCTAATTTAAAATTTTCAGTTTTATCACCCAAATCCTCAACAGGCATCTTATCTTTTAATTCCAAAGTAGAATCCTTCTGTTTAGTGATATATTTCACAAGTTTACTCTTAGAATCTGGATCACTAACCAGAAGAGTAGACACCACATGATCCTTTACTGGGTTATTATTAATTGGTCTACATTTAGTGTTCAAAAGGATTTCATGTGATGGCAGTACTACCGTATAACCCAGACCTTCCCCGGTATTCCGTTCTTTCACTAGGTTCTGAACAATGTGAGAAGAACTTTCCAAACTGTGCAGCTTTTGTTTTAATGATTCAAGCTCGACTTGCAAAACTGCTTTTTCCTTTTTAGTTTCCTCCAAAGAATTTAAATAGAACTTGATGTCATTTGATTGATTTAAGGAAACAACTTCGATTTCCCTTAGTTTTTCCCCAATAGTTCTATCTTTTCTTTGAAGCTGCACTCATTTTGTTCTAAAACATGATTTGCTTTAGTGCAGAGTTGTAACTCATTTACTAGATTATCATTATGTTCTAATAACCTAGAAAATTTTAAACCAATGCTTTCCCTCCCTAAATTTATCATATTTAGTACATGCATGTTTTTTAAATCATTCGTCTTTAGAACATACCTATGTAGAACCAGGCGAATCAACCATCAAAGCAGTGTCAGACTCTGAGGTGACTGGAGATTCTGAGTTTGTAACACTAAGCTCTTCTTCAACCAAATGATCAACGACATCCATAGCTTCTTCGATATCTGAAAGTGTATGCTCAGCTATGATCTCTCCTTCACTTGCAGATCCATCATCCAATGTATCAACTAAAGTAATGTTTGATTCATCCTCATAAATGTATCGGAAGGACCAGTCTTGTCCTTCATCACCTTGAGAAACCAAAGCCTTATACTCTTTACTTGAAGATGAAGCTCCAATCTTATCCTTGTCTTTCCGGTTGAATGTAGGAAAAGGATTTCCATTTCCAGTCTTCTTTGGCTTTATGCACTCATGTTTGAAGTGCCTCTTTTCACCATAATTGAAACATGTGACTTTGGTTTTGTCAAATCCAAATGTCGTATCTTAATGGCAACCAAATTTTGCCCCATCTTTTTAACAAACTTCTTGTCTCTTCTAACAGCACTAGCCAAGGCCCACATAATATCCATGCGTTCTAGCTCAGTTTCATCAACTTGGTAGTATTTGCCTCAAGAACTATGTATTGGGTTCCCAATGCACTACTTTGGGAAGGAGCAGAAGAGCTAGACACAAATGTCGTTTGTAGCAGTGCGCCTGAAGTAGCCGGAGGTGGAACTGAATTGTATAGTGTAGGATTCTGAACATAGGATCCTTTCTTTGACTTGTATTTCATACGTGGTTCTTCCTCCTTTAACTTCAAAATGAAATCATTTATGTCTAATGTAGCAAGAGTGTCGTTTTGTCTTATATTAGACACAAATGGATCCCATTTGTCTGGCAGACCATCAACAAAACTAGAGACTTTATCTTCCATGGATGTGGTCATGCCATGAGTGTGCAACTCACTCATCAGATGATAGAATCAATCAATGATATCATCCAAGTTCTCATTCCCAATCGGAGAGAAATTTATAAATTCCTTCTTAAGAGGCTTTGCCTTCAGTGCTTTCAATGTTGTATTTCCTTCGTATCTCTTTTCCAAGGCCTTCCATAATTTCTTAGACTGCTTGTTCTCAGAGAATTGATGAAATATGTCCTTAGGTATAGACTGAGTCAACAAGGCATATGCTTTCTTTTCATCATTATGCAGAGTCTTCTGGGATTCACTCATTCCTCCCAAAGCCAATTTAACTCCATTAGCACTGACTGGTACCGGGTAACCAGTCTTAATTGATGTCCAAAGGTTTGGGTCAACTCCATTCAAGTAGATTTCAAACCGCAGTTTCCACTGTGGGTATTCATCCAAAGTTAACAGCTTTGGCGGTTTGTTGTGGTTTCAAATCTCATTCTCCAGAAGTAGAAGGTTCTAGATACGCGAATCCTTTCTAGCAGTGAATACAGCAAACTGGTGTTCCATTGCTTTAAACTTGGTAAACTTAGAACAAGATAGATTCACTTGTGCGAATGAGCTATGCGAATGGGTCACTCGTGCGAATGAAAGATACGAATGAATTCAATCGGGGGATTGGATTCAGTCGTGCGAATGAGCAGGGCAATTGTAATCAACCTACTGGAGTTACTTAACTGTGCGAATGAGAGATACGACTAAGTTCAATCGTATGAATGAGAGTATACGAATGGGTTTAGTCGTATGAATGGTCCAATCGTGCGACTGAAGGCTGCTGTGTTTAAAAAATCTAATATTTGAAGACTTTGACACAAAATACGAATTTTACAGAAACCCTAATCTACCGTTTGATGAACAATCGAAAATTTAACACATGCAATCGTCAAAAATACGTTTTTGAAGCAAAAAGGTGACTCTTTTGATTGAAAACGTTGGTTTTAACACTAAAACCAATTGAATCCACGCAAAATCACGAGCCAAAGCTCTAATACCACTTGTTAGGACCGTTTTCGTACGAAGTACTAATGGATTCTGCATGAGACCAGATCAAATTATGTGAATCCTATTTGATAGGTGATCCAATCAGTGAGAATGACAACCTGAACGATCTAACTATGAAACAAACGTTATGAATTGAGTAGAAATCGATCAGGAACGAACTATGAAGTTGGATAGGCTGCTTAGAGCGCTCTGGACGGCTAGGTTTTGTGAACATTCGAAGTCTCTCGTTTTTCTACAAATTATGTGGTATTTATAGGTTTTTAGTTTCATTCGTATGACTGAACCATTAGCATGGTTCAGTCGTGCAACTGACTCATGTGTTTGATTCATACGCACGACTGAATGTTTAGTCGTGCGACTAAATCAACCTTATGTCTTAGTCATACGATTGATCCAGTCTCCTGGTTTAGTCATGCTACTGGTCCATAAGTATGATTCATTCATGCGTATGGTCCATAAGTATGGTCCATTAGCAAAAATAACCACCCGACTAAGTTGAACACATTTCTCTATCATCATTGACTTAGAACTACGTACAACAACCTCAAACCTATATATGATGTTCATACATATGAATTATACTAAATAAAATAATAAAATGAAATACTCAAAGACAAATAAACATCAAGATGCATATCATATTTCATTAAGTAGTCACATTACATATGTGTAAGAAATGAAAGACTTTTACATTTAAGAACATAAACTAGGAACATGATGTATCAACATTTATAATATTTTAAATTAACATTATACTTATATCTTTTATTTATATTTTTACTATTTAAATTAAGTATTATTATAATAACTAAATACTATTTACTAAATATTTACATAGTTCTAATAATAATAATAATAATAATAATAATAATAATAATATAATCATTATTTAAAGTTGGTTAGAAAATAGACACAGTAGCACCTGCGAATCACCCGAGCCAATTCATTATACATAACATATAGAAACTAATAATGAATATCTATATTATCTATACTATTTATAAAGCATTTTAAGATATCAAAATAATAATTTCATCTTGACCTTAAGATAACTATATGGTAATATTATGGTGGATTGTAATTTATTTCCATATCAATTCACTGAATTTAATAATAATAATAATAAAAATAATTATAGAAATAATTTTTAAAGTAATTATAATAGCTATTTATAAAATAAAAATAATTTTAGTAATAAGTAATTATGTGTAATAATATCCAGGTCATTAAACTAAAAATATAAAAGCTCTCAAAAATGTTTTAAGGTTCTAAATCTCATATCATTTATATCGTATAATAATAAAAACATGATGGTTTATAAAATCTAAATTTGTCAATATGATGTGCTAAATTATATCGACATTTTGATATGATTTTGTTTTCAAAACAGAGTTATCAATATAATTTTAATCCATCACTACGAACTGAATACTAACGCATAAGTAATCGAAATCAAGGGTTATAAACTTAACAACCCATAGCAAAACGTGGGTTTACAAACCGAAGCTAAAATAAAAGAGTACATGAGGATACCCATGACTCCATCGTACGTATCTTTCCCTTTTAATTAGGAGTTAGTGGACTTTCTTGTTTAGCTCCTTTAAATGTAGTTTACATTGGATTATGGTCATATGAGAAAATTTGTTTCATTCTTCTCTCTATAATTAATCTATTATGCTTTTATCTATTTTCTTAATTTCATCATTCTTGGTGACATTCTTAATTGCCATCATTCTTGCCACATTACTAGCATTAGAGCAGTGCTTGTTTAATAGAAACTCGTACCAAATATCTTGAACAATTTCAAAAGGAAATCCAAGACAACTTCCATAAATTCAATGTTACATTTGAGTTGTTGATGAAGGAGGTTGTTACGAGTAAAGGGGTTAATTGTAATAAATGAATAGTATAAGGGGCTAATTGTAGAAATGTTGTTAAAAGTTGTTGATAGTATCAGTTAGTTCAAACTACCTAACTAACATTAGTTAGTTCATAAATGTAGTATAAAAGCGATTGAATGCAATGAAAAGGATAGGTTGATTGATCGAATTACTTCTCTCTCTATTTTTCTTCTTTTCATTCATATCAAGTGTTATCAAAGTTGTCTGATTCTAGGATAACTCTCGATCGTCGCAAGAGAAATCAATGGCAACTATGCATAATCAATCGTTAGAACAGAAGGTGCAAGAGCATGAGGCTTTGCTTCTTCGATTGGAGAAAATAATTGGTCTAAATTTGACAGAATTAGAGGCCATTCGAGCATAAAAATGAAGAATTCTTCAGAATTGAAAAAAATGAAGGAACAATTGGTTGAAAATTCGAACCAGATGGTGGAAATCCTCAAGAATTTACATTTGTTTATCAATAATCAATTAATTCCTTCAGGAACGAGTCACGATGAAGAAAACAATACAATTGCTCATCATAGCGCTCAGAATGATGGAGTTTCCAAAATTCAATGGCACAAACGTAAAAGGATGGTTATGCAAGGTGAATTTCCTCAGAATGCGAAGGTGAGATGTGCTATTGTTCATCTAGAAGATATTACATTGTTATGGCATCAGCCGTTTGTTCAATCAAGAGGTGGATCAATTTATACACTATCTTGGAAGGACTACAAAATTTTTATCTCAACCAGATTTGCAGTAGTGATTGGTTTGGATGCAATAGGAGCATTGGCTGCTATTAAGCAAGCTAGTTCATTACAAGAACTTTGCCAAGAATTTGATTTAGCTTTAACAAAAGTTTCCATTTGTGAAGAATAGGCCACTAGCTTATTCCTCTGGGTTGTTAAACTAGAGATTGTTAATCCGTTGAGGTTACTTAGACCTAAAAATTTGCCAGAAGCCTACATATTAGCTTGCATACAAGATGAGAACCTAAAATCCACTCACCTAACCACCAATCAAAAACCAATAAGAAACATTATTCCTTTCAATTCCTATTCTAAACCACCATTACCCACCCATTATGCTAACCTACCAATACTACTTGCACCACCCATCAAACCTAAAACCTTTAACTCTAGACGGTTATCTACTAAGGAAATTGATGAGAAGCGAGCTAGAGGGAATGCTTTGGGTGCACTGGTAAATATACACATGGGCATGTATGCAAAACAAACAATTGTTCTTAGTGGAGATATTTGAGGATTGAGAAATTAATGAAAATGAAATTGTGTCTGACTGCATTGGTTGTGCTATAACTAAAGTACAAGATCCATAGATTTGTCTCAATGCCATTACGGGCATTCATTCATTTTCTACTATGAATGTCGTTAGAGCTATAAACACTAAGCCATTACACATCTTTATTTAATTAGGGTCTACTCATAATTTCTTAGATGAAAGCACTGCCAAAAATTTTAATCTAAGAATTAGTGAGATGGCACCAATAAAGATTACGGTAGTTAATAGAAATATAATGACTTGTAACAATATGTGTAACAATTTTTGATAGTCAATGCAAGGACATTGGTTTCAAACTGATGTATTTTATTTCCCTCATAAACTATGATATGGTCCTAGGTGTTCAATGGTTACAAGGACTTAATGACATTACATGGAATTTTAGAGAACTTGTTATGAGATTCCATATTCAAGGGAATCAAATAACACTTAAGGGTTCACAGTTTACTCAAATTTCATTATGTTCAGCTGAAAAGATGCAATTGTTGTTGAATCAAAATCAACGACTTACACAAGCTCAACTATTCAATTTGCAGCCCCAGCAAAGAGAGCAACCACAACATGCTCCTAAAGTGATTGAAGAACCTCTTCCAACAGTCATCTCAGCTTTATTACAGAAGTATGAGGATGTATTCAACATTCCCACTTCCTTCACCAACAAATTATCTTGAAGGAAGGTACTAATCCGATCTCCCTCAAACCTTATAGATATCAAGCTGCTCAAAAAGATGTCACTAAAACTATGACTCAAAAATTGTTTGACATGGGCATAGTTCAAGAAAGTACTAGTTCATTTTCAGCACCAGTGGTCTTAGTTAAGAAAAAGAATGGTTCTTGGCTTATGTGTATAGACTATAGAAGATTAAATGAAGCCACAATTAAAAATAGTTATCCCATTCCTTTAATTAAGGAATTGTTAGATGAGTTCTATTTTCTCTAAATTGGATTTAAGATCCAGATACCACTAAGTGAGAATGCATGCTAATGATATTCACAAGACAACATTTCATACCCATCAAGGGCACTATGAGTTTTTAGTGTGAGGTGACTGTTGATAAACATTAGATAATCAGAATATTTTGTTTAGTCTTATGTTCAGAAGGTGTATTGTTACTATTCAATGCTCAAACTCTATCATTCATTGTAACATCTTCACCTCAATTAATACAAATAGCATTTATGAGTACTTCTTGCATTCAATGTTCTATGTTTGTATGATTCCACCATATAATTATTGACTTAATCATCATAATTGATCCTAGTTGATTCATATCAACTGAGAATATGATTCTCACACCCCGTCAATTGGTATCAGAGCTTTGGATCTCGGTCAACTTTAGATCTGCTCAAATCTGCATTGAAATTGATTAATCTAGTAATTGAGTTACTATTAAGAGTGTTATACCACCTCTAAAAAGTATACATTCTGAAACTCTACTAGAAAAACCTCGACAATCACTGTTAGTCCAAAATCATTCTAAAAAATAAATCTGTGAATAGGTTGCTTAACCACAAAATCAGAACAAAAAAATCATTTACATCTTAATATTCACACATTAAACCAACAATAGGGACACTGAAGAAGATACAACAAAAAACAGTTAACTGTTATCAAATATGTTCACATAAGACTGTTTTGGAATATTTGGACTTAACAATCAATATAAGTAATATTCCAACAAGTTAAAAACAAACTTATTAAAATGGATTCTCATACGTTTTCTAAACTTTTTCATACTCCTAAACCTCCTATTCTAAAATACAGATCTGAGTTTAAGCAATAGAAAATTAGATTTATGAATTATATTGCAGGTGTTGATCCGGATTACTAGATATCCATATATAACACCCCGAAAAGTCAAAATGAGTCATCAAGGATAATGGGCTTAATTAGTGGGTATTTAATAAAGGAAGGAAATGGGTTATGGGCTAAATTAGGCTTATGGCTAGAGCCTAAGTGATTAAGGGCCCATAATCAGCCCTTTAACACATTTAACTAGCCACCATCTCTCTCATTTGAACCCTGGCCTCCTAAATTCGTAGAGAGCGAAAGTGAAGAAACCTCAAAATTTGGAGCTTCAAAGGTTAAGAGATTGAAGATCTGGGTGTTGGAGCATCAAACCATAAGAAAGGAGCAACAAATCTAGGTAAGAATCGGCCTTTAAACCCTTTTGTAGATCAAACCCAGATTCTAGGGTTTTGGGTTTTGAAAACTTGCAACGTATCGCATAAAGGACACAATTTTACATATGAAAACATGTAAAAAGCTTAGATATAGCCTCATGGATGATAAACTAAGAGATTGGACGTAAAAAGTTGTGATTTTGGGTTAAAAAAAGGCTGGTTCATAACTGTATGTGATCTGCGAAACTGTCTGTGCATCCAGTGAATTTGCATATTCAAGCTGTGGAACTTTGGGTTTCTGTGAAACTATACTTTCGCAGATAAATTCGCAACCATGGAATTCCAACCAAAGTTGGGTGAAACTGCCATGCAAAACTGGTAGAGAAACTGCCAGCAAAACTGGTAGCGAAACTGGTAGCGAAAATGCCAGCGAAACTGCTTTTCTTGCAGCGAAATTAGCAGCGAATTTAGGCAGAAATTAACCCCTTTAAGTGTTAACTTATTTGCAGGCTATGTAGTGTGATCCAAGCCTAGAAAGCCTAGTTTAGAAATTTCTAATGGTATTCATCTGAGTTCTAGATCCCCTTATTTGTAAGATTTTCCATGTTTTGGGGTTATTATGCATACTAAATACACGTTTTTGAATGACCGAAATTTTATGTGGTTTTAACAGGAAGATCATTTTTTCTATAACAAAATGTGATATACCAAAGTGTAATAATAAAAAAATTTCACGCTAACCTGACAGTGCAACCCCAGCCAGGGGCATTGACCCTTAGACCCCACTAGGGGCTGCTGCCCCTAGGACCCCGCTGTCAAGGGTTGCCACCCTGAACCCTTGCTGTCCCGTAGAGGGTTGGTTATGTTTTGTGAGAACTAGTACTTGGCATGCGGTGTGCTTAATAAGTTATGTATTATATAATAAAATGAAAGATGATATTAATGAAAAGTGAGACTTAATGAATGTTACCCGAGTTTGATGATAAAAAGTCTTGCAAGCACTATGATAGACTTCAGTTATGTGAGTCTGATGTACGATAATTGATTCGTATTCATGAGTGGGCTATGTGCCTTGCACTGTGGATCAACTGTCAGGGGTTAACTACCTGATGATGTGTACCAACAGGGATCGACATTCGTTGTCGATGAACATGGAGCTCTTGCTTTGTGCAATCTCGTTAATGATGAAGTGAAAGATAATGAAAGATAATGAACATGCTTATTAAGACGCAAATGTTATGTATTATGATGTATGCATGGTCATTATATGATGGATAAAGTTTATATTTTCTTATAGTAACTAAAACTAGAACTCACTCAATAAAGCTAACTATTATGCATAACAGTTGGCAGGTAAATTATTGACGCTGAGGACGGCTCCTGGGGGCTACTTGGAGAGTTGTGGATGGCATTCTTTTTTATGAAATCTTTTAATGTAATTCAAGAAAAAGTACTATGTTTTATTTACAAATGAAGGACAAATGTATGAGTACAATATGATTTCCAAGTTTTAAATGAATGTCTAAATATTTCCGCTGCGTTGTTTTGTTATTAAAATATTTTTATGCTATGATTAACCAATTGTGAGGCTTCCTGGGAATGGGGCCTTACACCATATGCATAGGACCTCACATCCCTGTGACACTCTCAGTTGATCAAGATGCCTTGTACAAAACATCAAGAGTTCCTATTGAAGATCTCACTCTTGATGATGATGATGATTAAAAGAAGATAAAGCTTTATCTTAAGGCATATTCCATTCTCACTCAAGCCTTGAAAATGGACATGCTAAAGAGACTGGAGAAGTATGGAACAACAAAATTTGTATGGGATGCACTGTTGATTATATGTGAAGGCAACAGTGAAGTAGCAAAAAAGCTAGGATAAACTGGTCAATCAATATGAAAACTTTCATCATTCTAAGGGGGGAGTCAATCTTTAAACAACTGCATAGATTTGTGCAGTTGGTGAATGATTTAGAGATTATAGGTGTTACATACAAAGTCAAAGAACTGAAGAAGAAGATTCTAGACAGCCTAGTTGAAAGTTAGAAACAAAATGTTACCATCCTGAAAAACACTCTTGATCTAGAGAGTATCACCTTGGACATAATGATTGTCAAGACTAAAGCTTTTGAACTTGATGAAAAGAGCAGAAACCTTAGTGGACCTCAAGTTATTAAAGCATATAAATTTCCATCAGACTCTCATTCTATGGAAAATGAATTCATCACTGAAGACGATGACTTTCTCTCATCAAGAGATCAAGTAAAATCAATGGGATTCATTGCTTCACCATCAACAAAAAGGTCGTCAACCTCATCTCAACCAACTAGGTCTACTTCCATTCCTACAAGTAAGTTTGAAGATCAAAGGTCTGAAGAACAAAATGCCACTTACAATGCCTTTTTGTGAGTTTTGAAGCTTACATAGGAGGAAGACTCACATCTATTCACTTGATCCAAGAAGACTTAGAAGAAATAGATCAAGATGATGTAGAAGAAATAGATTTGCAGTGGCAAATGGCTATGATAGAAATGAAAGCCAAAAAGTTTTTCAGAAAAGGAAGAAAGCTTAGCATGAATGAGAATACCAAACTTGGATATGACAAATCCAAAGTTAAATGCTTCAATTGTGGTATGACTGGCCACTTTTCAAGAGAATGTAATGCTCTATGAAGAAACAACAACAGTGTCCAAAGGAATTCTCAAGGTCAATCATCATCTCAACCAAGCTCAAGCTTCTAGTCCAACAATCATCAACAACCATATCAGAGTCAGCCACAACTGACCAACAAGCTCATGGAAGCAGCCAAACTACTTCAAATGCTCTTGTCATCAGATAAGATGGAGTTTGTGAATAGAGTCTATATGTTGAGGAAGTGAAGCCTTGATTTCAAAATCTTGCTCTCATTGCTCACATCAATGATGAACCAACTCCAATGCCATCTAAGGTAAAAGCTAATCTTTGTAGTGATAAATGCATTGTTGAACTATAGGGTTATCGTGAGCACAATCACAAATTGGCAGCTAAAATCAAAGAAGAAAAGTGAAATTTGAGATGCTTAAAAGGGAAATTAAAAGTTTTGAAATAAAAATCAAATCTCTCATTTATGACATTGAAAAACTATATGGAGAAAAGTATACTCTTGCAGTTGAGAATGAAAAGTTAACTGAAAAGTTAGCTCAATCTAAAGTTGAGCAATCAGTTACTGAAGTGAAACTTGAAAAGTGTTAACTATGTTCAGCAAAGTTGTAAGAGATGCTTGATTCACAAAAGTATCCAAAGGATATGACTGGAATTAGATATACCTCATGTCACCCACCATAAAATGACAATTACATAGTCATGCCAGAGTCAATCACTCTTTCTAATAAAAATGAACCTAAGACTATTAAACCTAAATCAATAGTAACTCAAATAACAAATCCTCAAAACAAACCAAATGTTTACATTGAAACAAATGAGGAGAAAATCAAGCTAGGTCACCCAATCAAAATCAAAGAGTGCCCAGACAAGTCTTTAATTGTCATTAAACCAAAAAGCCCAATCAAATCAATAGTGGCATTTGTGAAATTCATTCCTGTAATTTCAAAAGAAAAGAAGGAAGCGAATGTTTCTGTGAAATCAACTACTGAAAGCAGATCTGATAATGAGATCATTTCTCCTAAAAATTCAAGCAAATCAGACAAAGTTTCACTGAGAAACAAAGGGAAAACCCCTCAGATCCAAAAGACTCAAAGCAAAATAGATTCACCATCAATAAAATTTAAGCAAGGAGTTGGTTTTAATATCTTTAATGAAGATCATGTAAACCAATAAGAAAAAGAGGATAGAAAAGGATTAAGGAAACAACATCAGCCCAAAAGAATGAAAAACACCAGTGTTGTGAAACAAACTACAATCAAGGTTGATGTTGCTTCCTCATCAAAATCAAAGAATGATGCTCAATTGAGGACTGATAAACCTAGTGAGGCATCAAGATCAAGCAAAAGAGACAAACACATGTACTGTGAAGTATGTGATATGTCTAATCACAAAACAGATGAGTGCTTTTTCAATCAATAGTGCTTAATCTGTGACATGAACAATCATTCCATCAAAAAATTTTATTTTAACAAATATTATTCTATTTGTGATATGACCAATCATAATACATCTGATTGTTTCTTCAAGCAAAAAGAGTTGAGAATTCCCCAGAACAAGCCCATCTCACCAATCTCATCTATGAAGCCCAAAATCAAAAATAACTTTCACAACAAACTATTCAGGACTTCTAATTCTAATGATGACTTGGGTAATCTGAAATAATTGAAGAAAATTCAAAAAAAATTATAAATCACAACTTTACGCAAAATCATGATTTACATAAATCAAAAGTGAAGTTTGATAATCAAAAACATGTCCAGTTTCTAAAAAGACATAGAGATCAAAGGTTTCAATATTCTTCTGATTCTTCAGCTGAAATTGATAAGATAATACAAACAATATATCATCAAAAATCCATGAAAACTCCATCCTCTAGGCCACAATTTAGAGGAAAGTACCAAGAAGTTACTATCATGGACAGAATGGGAAACCCAAGACCATTATGGCTTGGGCTCTACATTCTAATTAGTTCTTTTTATGCTTGCAGGGACATCCATACAGGTCCAATAGCCTATGGTATGTGGACAGTAGGTGCTCCCGACACATGACTCGAGATCGTTCCCTCCTTCATGATTTCAAGTATATTCAAGGAACTACTGTAGCATTTGGTGGAGATTCACAAGGTGGAAGAATTACTGGTGAAGGATCTGTGACAAATGGGATGTTAAGCTTTGATAGA
>BJCM01270697.1:2372-14652 GCA_018326385.1 Flaveria bidentis
TTGTGCTTTCTGCAAATTAGCTCGAAGAAGCTGTAACATATCATCACGCGTAATTAATTGAGCCTTAGGATCAGCATTTCTTAGTATCTCCAATTACATACGTATGCAATAGTGGTGGATCTCGTCCGTAAACTGCTGTAAATGGTGTGGTTCGAGTAGAAGTATGGAAACTCGTGTTGTACGAATACTCAGCCCAAGGCAAAAAAGTGCTCCATTTAGTAGGTTGTTCATGAGCAAAACACCAAAGATATGCCTCGAGACAACGATTAATTACCTCGGTTTGACCATCCGTTTGAGGATGATAACTTGTACTCGTCTTCAAGGATGTATGTCCGAAACGAAACAACTCTTGCCAAAAATTGCTCAAAAAAATGACATCTCTATCAGAGATAATAGATCGGGGGTAACCATGAAGTCAAACAATTTCCTTACAAAAAAGTGTTGCGACTCCCTTGGCCGTAAATGGATGTGCAAGCGGTAAAAAGTGTGCATATTTATTCAACCTATCAACTACCACAAAAATAGTATCAAACCTGTTAGAAGTAGGCAATCCCACAATAAAGTCAAGAGAGATATCTTCCTAAATCTGGGTGGGAATCGGTAATGGCTGAAGCAAACCAGCAGGTTGAAGGGCTTCATATTTCTGTTGTTGGCAGGTCAGACATTGCTGAACAAATAACCGGATATCACGTTTCAAGTTAGGCCAGAAAAATTGAGCTGCCACCCGCTTGTATGTTTTTAGAAACCCACCGTGGCCTGCCATAGGAGTACCATGGGCCTCATGCAAAATAGTGTTACGAAGAGTTGAATCCTCAGGAACAACCACCCGCCCTTTTTACATTAAAATATTCCCAACCAATACGTAATTTGGAACTGATGATGGGTCAGTTGTCAGTCTTTGAATGATCTCTCGTGTATAAGGATCTTTCTTGAGTCCCTCTTGAATCTCTATTAACGTAAATAGGATCTAAAAAGATCATTCATGGCTGCCTGAAGCTCGATTTTATGATAGGGTCGGCGGTTGAAGTGAGAATAACTGGACTCTCCCTCGTCGTACTTGCCTCCCCCGCTGCTGGACTTTTCTCTTGCTACAGATTGACGTTTCAGAGTGGCTATGTCTTCCTTTAAGGACTCCACAGACTCAAGTTTAGTAGCTATATCCGCCAAAAGTGCAACAATTGGGTCAGGTGGATTGCTAGTACCATCAGTATTGCTCCGGGTTTGCACCATATCCACTGTTTCGTTTCTCGGCAATGGAACCAATTGATAGATTTCAAGGGTATAAGATGAAATTGTTAGATTTGGATTCAGATTGTGTTTTTGAAAATTTCGGATATATGAGTTATTTGAAATATTTTGAAATTATTTTAGATGATTAATTTAACTAAAAGTTTTAGATTTTATTAAGTATTTGTTAATAGAATTCAGTTATCTAAATTCTTTTGAAATACACTTTCAATTTTTTTTATAACAATATAAAATAATACATATTTTTTTAGAATTCAGATATCTAAAATGAATTTTAGATATGGATTCAAATATTAAAATCCGTTATCCAAAATACGAATATTCGAAGATACAAGTACCTGAATTCAAACACTCCTACTGAAAACCTTTCTTGTTTTAATATTTTAAATCATGAGATAAATGATTCAACCTTTAGTCCTCAAACAATCCAGTGCACTTAGGGTTTTTGGTATGTTAAAAAAAATAAAATGAATCATCATAATTATATTATTCTGTTTGGTTATTTTATGAAAATAAAGCGAATTATTATTATATATTATTTGATAATCAAAAAAAGACAAAGAAATAAAATACAGTAACATTGATGTTAGCAAACGAATTAGTATTACCGTGTAATATATTAAAGCACGGACATAAAATAGCATGGCCCGTAAATAAACTAAAGAATTTGCTCTTTGCCTCTTACGGCTAACATCTTTACATATACCTAAAAATACTTGATAACTATCACAATAAAAGAAAAACATAAAACATGAGTTTTATCATATTTATTTTTAAAGAAACTCACAAATCACTAACCTACTCTTAAATCTATATTATTTTACTTTAAGAGAAACATCGTTACACATATATCATACATGAGTTGGTAGGTATTCAATACTTCATAATCATTCATGATGTGAGAAGTCCAATTCACCACCATTAATCACAACAAAAAAAACATCTTACTAACGAATAACGTTTAGTCAAGTAAACATCATGAAATACAGTATAACACGTAGTCGGTCATCTCAAACAACAAAATGACCATGATGTATAACCAACTTATGCCATTTCATCGATTTAAAAATACCGGTACATGTCCCAACCAATATTTCCTACCTTAATAGACAGCCATCTTATATAAAAACATCTTCCAAAACAAAAAAACCTAAGTCTGTAACATCATCTTTCATTTACACTAAATATGACTCCAACAAGTCAAAAGGATATCATCATAATCCGCGATACCGATTTACATTTCCCTGATTCGGTTCATGTTAAACTACCACTATCTCATCAAAAAAATGTGCATCTTTGTAGCAGCAGAATAGTTTGTTGCTTGTTAGTTTCTCAGTGCCTAATAGTAAGTTCAGCCCTAAGATGAAGAACACCGCCAATAAAGTACACGCTATCTTCTCCAATAAACGTAGTCCACGGGATTGCAAACAAGTTACGGTACCCGACAGCTTTGCCACCTGTAAACAAGTAAGTCCCACTATACTTGCTTACAAACTCTTCCCCCGGCTTGGCTCTTGCTGCAAACTCATAGTCAACCGCAAAAGAAACTGACCCTTTTTCCTGCATTCCTAGGAAAAGCCCGAAACAGTGGATCAAGCTTTGTTGGTCCATGTTACAGTGGGCGGACAAGAAAAAACCTTGACCGCCTAAGTGAAACGCTTGAGAGTAAACCCGGCCTGATGGAAACAGATTAGCACACTCCTCGTGTTTTAGATCCAAGTACACCACACACTGTGGGCGTGGCTGTTCGAATTCAACCACCTTAACGGGCCAGTACTTGTAGGCCCGTTCTGTGAACCGGTGGTTAAGATTAGAGTTTTCATCGCAGATATATGTACGCTGCTTGTGTGGGGCGTCGGCTTTGAAAAAGAGTGCTTCAATGACTACCTTTTGGGCAAAGTCCTGGTCAAAATCTGGACAAGTCATGACTTTTCTAAGCTTTCTGCATGACATGTAAGGGAAGCGGATATACTTGGCGAGGTGGGTCCCAAGAACTTGACGCCGCTCCTCTAGTTTGGGGTACTGGGCCCGCGCCCATTTAAGAACAAACTCGTAAACTATATCCTCTGATGCCACCTGAAGATCATCACTAGATATAATCGCCTCCACACCAGCAAGTGGCAATTTAAGAGCCTCATCTTGAAACCTACCGTTATATGTCAAGAAAAATTTATGTTATATGTCAAGAAAAAATTATATTATTATTCACTAATGATTAAACATTTTGCATGTGATTTCAGGAATCTTACTTGGTTATGTCTTTGTAACGGACAGCAAGGAACCGTTTGGCAGCGACGGTTAATGGCTGAACTGCTTCAGCCATTAAAACACCGCCAGGGAGATCAAGATAAAGTAGTGCAGATTCGGGTGTCATTGGCAGGTTTCTCAATAAATGGCTGCAATATCTCATGCATGAAGCAACCTCAAACTTGTTAGCAACCATCAGTACATCCAGCAGTGCAGGAGCCGTAGTAACTGTCAAATTATTGCTGTACATGAAGTTCAAGAGTTCCATGAGGGCAGTTTCCTCTGTTCAAAAATCAGAAGTAAAAGACAAAGTCAATGTTTAATAAACTATATACAAAAGGTTGGATGACAATGGGCCAGGTATAGATAATCCCGGTCCCATACCCATTGGGTCCACGTTACTCGATACCCACCAGGCTTGTGGGTATACGCAGGTACCGAACATACCTGTTTATGATCTTACTAGGCTAGAATCACATGTATAACATGGGTTGCATAAAGAAAATAACAAATAGTTAGTAATGCAGATTTAGAAAATATTAATAAATTTTCAATCTTAAGCAAAGTCAAGTTCTTAATTTGATATCCGGTAAGTGATTGTAAAATGTGAAAAAATAATTTTTTAAAAACACCTATATAAAAATAGAACATAATACAAATAATAAAGAAGATTATTAAAAACTTAAAATAAAATAATAAGCATATTAATTTTAAATCTAAAATTTAAATATGTAAATATTACAATTTACTTTATGCGTATTATTTATAATGAGAAAAAATCGGGAAAAGAATGGTAGGTTTATAGAATTGTGACACATGACGCAACCATATACTTATTTATCAGGTATATATGTGATTAAGATTACCCGTTGGGGTGCCAAAGTACCAAAAATTCAATCTTAAACTCACCTAAAATACATACTTGAAAGTTGAAATATTATATATTCAACCCCAGTTCTATAATTTTAATTTGTTTCAAGTTTCTAACAACTTGAACTTGCTATTTATTATATTTTGTCTTAATCTCGCCTAAAATACGTACTTGCCGATATTATTGATCAAGGTGTGCTTGTCATCTAGTATATGTTAATTTTAAATTGACCATTACTTATTGGATGTATTGTTTCTATTCTATGCTTTGGAACCAAGGGTTTCTCTGGAAGCAATATTTCTATCTCTTGTGATAGAGGTAAGGTCTGCTTACATCCCACCCTCTCCAAACCCGATCAATAGCTTTGCTACTGATGGGATTTACTGGGAGTGGTTTCAGTTTTAGTTATGTGGGAAAACATGTTCGGGTAATCATGCGGGTAGCACTTAATAGTTAATACCATAATCGTCCCAAACCATCGGGTGGATAACACTTAATACCATAGTCGTCCCAAATGTGAACTTCTTATAACTAATCCCATACCCGGATACTCATCCCAAATGCTATAGGTTTCGAGTTTTCCAATCGAGTTTTGTTCATTTGCCATCCCTCACAAAAAGAAAATGTGAGAAACAAATTAGCAATAAGCAATGACTAGAAGGTACAAACCTGAGGCATTGATTTGCAAGTCTACATGGCGCTGTTTTGACTCTCGCATTCCATTACAAAAAAGCTGCATTAAGGAAAAAACAATGAATAAAATCATGCATTCAGAGATAATAAATTCGCTTGAAAATTGAGAAGTCACCTTGTAGAAAAATGGACTTCTTGCAGCCAAGATCGGAGAACTAATATGCAAAGTTTTAACTCTTACTACTGTTGAACACTCCGTCGACCGGTTAGAATCATTCCTATCTGATATCAGAGGCAGTATTTAAAGTAATACTACATAAAATGAAAATCAAAAAATAGAAGTATGTGAGTGATACCTAATGGTGATTCCTCAATCACTACTGCAGGTTCTTCATCTTGATAATCAGTGTCTACACCATCATCAGGAATATGATCATGTTGATTGAGAACTTGTTCCTCTGGATACCCAACAGCAATGTCTATAGCTGTAAACATTAAAAATTTTAATATTTTTGTTTTTAGTTATATTGTATATATGAATACATATGCAAGGAGTACTACTTGAACACATATGTATCTAAATGGACAACATGATGTTTTGGCAATTGACTACTGCAGACTGCCACGACTTGCACTGACAATTAAGGCAGACGCTGGAATAAGATAAGGAAAACTTAAAGAAGGGTCTCAATTATATACGAGACTTCAAAACGATTAAAAACAAATCTAAATCATATATCTTCTAATATTCCACATTAAAACAAGCAAACAAACATACCCGCTAACATCTCACTCATAAAAGTAGGGTTCGGAAAGGGTGAGACGAGGGCAAACCTTAACTCTATCCAGGGAGAAAGAGAGGCTGCTCTCACTGAGACCCATGGATCAACTAATACTCCATAGTGAACTGTGAGGATATAAAAATGAAGCACAATGCAAAGCTCTTGCTTACGATATCAGCTAATGGCTAAACCTTCCCAACATGAGCTATGTCTCAAATGTCTATAAAGCATAAATATATAACAAGCACACAACCCAGCCAGACATATTTAAATATGTTGACACTTTACACCTCATTATTCAAATTATATTACTCAGCAAACACAACTCAAAAGTCAGAGAGTTAAAGCATTAATGCAGTACTAAGAGAAAATAATCCAATAGTCCATAAGCAACCATCAGGAAACTAAAAACTGATAGAAAGTTTAACCTTCCTGGGTACCCATAGAAACTGAAGTCACTGAAGCACTGAAGTGACTGAAGTTCCTTAAATCCCAATTATCAGGTAAAGCCTATAACCATAGCAGTCAAAAGAACACAGGGCATGTGCGCCTAGGCGCTGAGGTGAGACGAGGCAAGACAAGGTTCTACCTCTAGGCTCAATAAAGAAGCATGTTTCCAACCAAGCACATGTGAAGCAGGTAAGATTCAGAAATTCTATCGGATGCAAAAGTAATTAGGTTTCAACACACTGCCCCGAGCCCCAGAAGGGCGGTCCCCTCTCGACGCCTGCCATTTGTTGGGCCGGAGATTATATTAGCTTATAGCCTTATACTAGTCTGCACTCTCTCTATGTGTCTTACACCATATTATTAGATCTTAACCTAGAGCCCCTGTAACATTGCACAAATCTAAACTACATAAAACAACCCATTAACATCAAATTCACCAACACCTTCTTTCGTAGATTGTCGTTACTTGTGGAACTAACCGGATGATTCTAGTCTCTAATTCTCCTAATTATTATTTTTCACAACTTTTATGCCAATTATACGACTATGTTTCCAGTTATATTTCTTTTTCAAGCCTCACCCCTATGCAACATTGTAACACCATAATTACCTTGAACATGTAAACCACATCCTTTGCACCTTCTTAAATATAAACATCCCAATCTTCCAATCACCCATTAACCAACACAACATCCTATACGCAATTCTCCACCAGCACTTTCAAACAATAATAACAATAATCCTTTGTGAATAATAATAATAATAATATGTAAATAGGAGACTAGTATTAAGAAGAAGAAGAAGAAGAATGAGAACTGACGGTTATCGTTTTTGATGTGGTGTCTAGGGCGTTTGCGATTGGTAGCCCAATGTGGAATAGAAGGGGGTGTAGAATGTTGGGGGTCCGGAAGGATCTGAATGCGAAGAAGACGATCGGAGAAATTGGTGTCGTTGAAGGCGAAACCGAAGTCGGTGGTGGCCCGACTGTCGTCGATGTTCATGGTGGGATACCTTGTTTTGTTTGCTTGCTTCTAGGGAAGAAGACAGGTTGTGGATTTGGGGGCAAAAAAAATAAAATAAAATAAAATAATAATAATAATAATAATAATAATAATAATAATAATAATAATAATAATAACAATAATAATAATAATAAAAATAATAATAATAATAGTAATAATAATAGTAATAATAGTAATAATAGTAGTAATAATAGTAGTAATAATAGTAGTAATAATAGTAGTAATAATAGTAGTAATAATAATAATAATAATAATAATAATAATAATAATAATAATATTTATCTATTATAATAAAAAAAAGTTTAAGATGTTATAATTCTAGACCATCTAATTTTAATTTTTTCGTTTCTCTCTCATATTAAACAATTAACATAAATACGTATAATATTATTTAATTTCTTCTGAGATTAAATTTTTTTTAATAAATTAAGAAAAAGATGTTTTTATAAATGATTTTTTTAAATGATTTTTATAAAACTGAAAAACTAAAATCAGGAGTTATAATAAGACAATTTTTAATAATGATATTTTTAAAACAGTTTGTTTTGCAATAATCGACGGTGCCGAGTGGAAGGGTCGTCACTCAACGGATAAAAGTTACTTTAAGGATAACAAGAATGTTTATTAAAAATGCAGTTAGGGTTTAAAAACAAAAGTTTAAAATAATAAAATCATTGCTTTATTATTTATATTATTACTTATATGCAATTTCAATCATATCGTTTTATAATTATTACATTTTCATTACTAATTACTTAATATTTTATTTATTCAACCCGTGTAATACACGAGGTTCTAACCTAGTAATAATAATAATCAATGATACTGGAATTAAGACCGTGCGGAACTCGCATAGACCTTTTTTAATGGAAATTTTTTCAAAAAAAAATGTTTTTGCATACCTTAACATCAGCATGTGGTATGCGTGATGCAAACAAAAATGATTACAAAGTGCTTTTAATAAAAACACACACCCCTTAAGTTAAACGTAAAGTGATAGTTAGAGTTAGGGGTGAGCAAAAAACCAAAATAACCGAACCGTAACCAAAATAACTGACGCAACCGAACCGATAAAACCGAAACCACTAGAAAACCAACGGTTTGGTTTGATGATTTTCTTAAAAACCGAGTTTTTCGGTTCGGTTTTGGTTTTGCTTGTAACAAAAACCGAATAAACCAAACCGAAACCATATAATCAAACTTGTAACTTTAGAGGTGTAATCATATGCTTATAAAAATTATTAGCCTATTAATTATTTATTTAATTTGTGTTATCTAAAACATATTAAATGTTTAGGTTTCAAGAATAATATTTGATTTTTTTATTTGAATTGATAGATTAAAATGTTTTATTGAATATATTATTCCTATAGTTTATGAATTGCATTTAACTTTAATGTCAATTATATTATAAAAATATATAGATTATATTTAGAAATCAACAAAATAATGTAAGGCTAAAGTTTTTAGCTTAAATTCATTACTTTAAAACATTTTTTTCTAAAACTTGTAGCACAAATGGTAAAACCGATAAAAAAACCAAAAACCGATAAAAAAAAACCGAACCAAAACCGAAGTTAAAACCAAAAACAAAAAATCAAAAAATACGAAACCGAACAGTTTTAAAAACCTAGAATCAAAATATCAGTTTTTGGTTTCGGGTTTAAACCAACACCGAACGAAACCGACCATGCACACCCTTAGCACAATATGTGTCTCATATAAAATGATATATTATTCAAAAGTTGATGTCATATCTTATGCAAAATGACACAAATTAATTTAAATTTAAATTTTCAACCTTTATTTTTTAAAACTCTCCAAATGTGGAATGTAGTAAAAGAATTGACTTTAATCAAATGAACTATAACAAAAAATAAAGTTACATACATATTTAGACGGGATATTAGAGATATGAAGGACTTGAAACATAACAATTGCCACTAAAAATATTATTTTATTAATAAGTATAGATTCTTAATGAATGTAGTAAAAGAATTGACTTTAGTCAATTGAACTATAACAAAAAATTAAAGTTACATACATATTTAGACGGGATATTAGAGATAAGAAGGTCTAAAAACATAACACGTGCCACTAAAAATATTATTTTATTAATATGTATATTTTTTTAATGTTAGACAATATTTAACTCTAGGTTATGAAATATTAAATAAAGTTTGTGATCTATTTTATATTTTGAATATCATGGAAAATATATTGTAAAGTACAAATCTAAACAAAGGGGAAAAATAAGGGGATGCAAAAGAAAACTAACACTCAATAAGACATTCACTCTTCAATTTTAGATCTTAAAATAAATTCATACATTTAGAAAAAATAAGAATTTATTAGTCATAAACATTGTCGAACACTACAAGAAAAAGACCCTATCACGACTAGGTTTATGGCGACGACATGATGTTGTCGCTATAGGTCACCCTATGGCGACGACATGTCATCGCCATAGGGTCATTTTAATTTTGGCTATTCTAGCCCTTGTCGTCGCCATAGGGTGACCTATAGCGACAAAAAAAGTCATCGTCATAGGTGTAGAAAAGTCATCGCCATAAGATTATTTTTTTATATTTTGATTTATTTAAACTAATTCTAGAATTTTAATAATTATGTGTCGACCTAAGGCGACGACACGTCGCCGCCATAATTCAAAATATTTTTTTTCCTCCCCCTCCCATTATGAAAACTTTATAGCTTATAATTAATAATAATAATAATAATAATAATAATAATAATAATAATAATAATAATATTATTATTATTATTATTATTGTTGTTGTTGTTGTTAATATATGTAAATATTATTGTTATTTTTATTATAAGTAATAATAATAATAATAATGTAATAAATATTATTATTTAATTAACCGTATGTATGTTTGTATTATTTTTTTAAAACAATATTATATGCTTTTAATTTATTTTGTAAATAGAACAAAATCTTATTAAATGTGATTTTTTAAAAGAAAGATAAAGATAAGTTAGAACTACTATTTTTTAAATATAAGGTAAATCTTGGTGGTATAATATGGATTAAGAATTGGGTGAAGTTTTAGATTGTATTCTAATTTTAACTAAATGATATATGTTCAATCATCTAGTCATTTATTTTCTTAGTTAAAAGAAAAAAAGAAATCTATTTTAATATGTTGTGATAATTATAATTATTAACAATTAGCGTCAATCATGGTCAAATATGTTCGATTATAATAGTTATAATCGATCGAATATGTCAAAGTTTAGCTATGATTGAGTTATGAATATCAGTGTTATGTTATATACATTAATGGTAATTTACGAGAAATTATGATTCTTAAGGATAAGCTAAGTCTGTTTGTATTTAGTTATCATAACGGCTATTAAACAACGTCAAATATTTTGGGTTATGGTGGTTGTGGTCGATTACATTTATCAAAAGTTAGCTATCATCCAATTATGATCATTGGTGTTAAATTAAACACGATCTTCATAATTTACAGGAAATTATCCTTATTAATGGTAAGTTAAATTTATTTGTACTTAGCTATCATCAATGAGTGACAAAAAAGTTCAAATATGTTCGATGGTAATTTACGGGAAATTATTCTTATTAACGTATGTTATTTTTATTTATCCTTAACTATCATCAATAACTGTTCAACAAGACAAAATATTTTAGGTTATTTTAGGTTATGATGATTATAACCGATTATATATGTCAAAGCATAGATATGATTCAATTATGATCATTGGTGTTAAATTAAACAAAATATTGTTACTTTATGGGAAATTATGCTTGTTTATGGTAAATTAAGTTTATTTATACTTAGTTATAATCAATGAGTGTATAAAAAGGTCAAATATGTTTGGTTATGATGATTAGGGTCAATCAAATACATTATAATCGATCAAATACATTAAAGGCTAGCTCCGATTGAATTACGATGCTTATTAAATTATGCTTATTAAATTAGGTATGATGAAACACATTACTATTATGTTGATACATATGTACCTAGATTCGGATCTTAATGTAATATATCTTGAATGTCTTACACTTATGTAATGCTTGGGTGCTTAATGAAATGAGAATGTTCGGTTGTGATTTATAATGTGTAATATTTCATTAATGAGTTGTGTAACGCATATTGACTAGATTATATAGGTTTGTGATTGTTTGAATTGATATACATAATGTTATAATAATGAATACATTCAAACTTGGTTAAGTGAAGTTCTCATGTGTCCGACTGGACCATGCACCCCAACAGTGGTCATGCGTCCGAATGGTCATGCGACTGAGTCTCTATGCGCCTGAATAGCCCATACGCCTGAACAACTTCATGCGACTGACTCAATAGCACGACTGAACACTCAGTCGTGCGAATGGATCAACTGCATGGCTCAATCGCACGAATGAACCATGCTAATGGTTCAGTCGCCCGAATGAGCAACCCTAACCTATAAATACCACCTAATTCGTGTTTAAACGTAAGCATTGAACACACTTCGACTCCAGACGTACCCTAGCCATCCAAAGACCACTAAGATCATACTCCAATGTAACACCCGGTTATTTTTAAAAGACAAGATATAAAGAATAAAAGAAAGAAAAGCTATTAGGTCTAAGTGGAGGGACCAAAAGTGTAAAAAGGACAAAAATCTTTGAAAAGTTGGTGTAAAGGTGGGCATGGCCGCCCATCCTCTTTTCACATCATCATCTTCTTCGGTTTTAGAGAGAGAGAGCAGAGAAACTCTCGGTCTTGTAGAAGAAGAAGAAGAACTGAACGAATTCGAGGTAAGAATTCGTGGTTTTTACATGTTTATGACGGGTTTTATCCCGGTTACATGCTTATGTGCTTATGTGCTTGTGATTGTGCTCGGGTGTGTGTGTTTGGTGTTGTTTTTAGGTGTTTGAACTCATTGCAAGCGGGTTGGAAAGGACGAACACCCAAGTTGCACCAGGTGAGTTCTAGACCCCGGTTTTTACTTGTTTTAAACTATCTTTGGGGCTGAAAATGTATGAAAAT
>BJCM01270698.1:0-13300 GCA_018326385.1 Flaveria bidentis
CCAAATGATTGTGGGGTCCTAACATTCTAAAGCATCTAATCGAACCTTAACAAATCATATGCTATTTGTTGAAAAAGATAAGGCATGGGTTTAAGTGGACAAACATATCAACAATCATTATTGATCTGTTTAAGAATTTCAAAATCATTCAAAGACTGTGATTAGATTCAGTTATCAGTGTGATCTCATTGCTTGTCGATGTATAAATTCATCTTTGTGCTAAAGTATATCTTGAGGATATGATCTCATGATCGATTCAGTTCTCGGTTAAAAAAAAAGAACAAAAAAATAATGATAGATAAAAAAATGATGATATACTAAAATAAAAATTATAATATATTTTCATTTCAAAAATTCTTTTAGATCTTGCATATTATACTGTTACAATTTTTTCATTTTTCACACACAGATAAACACGAGTTTATTTTGTTAAAATGAAATGATCTAATTAGAAATTCCGAGATTGTGTTTGAGAATCTGTTTCAGATTTTTGCTTCAAGTGATGGCCGATCAGAAGTTGAGTAGTGTACCTGATCAGAGAATTTGTTCCTCAAGTTTGCAGAAGATACCAAGCTAGAAATCCTACTCCTACATCTTCTGAAGCACTAAAGATTAGAGATTTGGGAAACCTGTTCCAATATCCTTGTAAAGCTTGCACTCGAAAGGTGGGAGCATATAAATAGGGGGAGCTTATGAGATGAAAAATCTTTCTCATCAGATTCAGAAAGATTCAAATTGAAGATCTTTCAACTGTTGACTTCTCGATGCTGATATCGCTTGAAGACGTTGATAATGATAGACTAAGGGGGAGTATTGTTGGAGCTGTAAAAGATAGTCTATATTATCAACATAGTCAAAGTCAACAAAAGTCAACATCACAGTCAAAGTCAACAAAAGTCAAACCTGACACGTTCGAGACGAGGAACCGAGACAAGAAGTTGAAGATTTAGATGACTAGGATTTATATTGTAATAAAAATATTTTGTGTGAACAAAATATATTTCATCTTGTTTTAGTCATTTTTATGCTTAATATGTAATTTTGTATTAATTCACCTAAGTCTAGGGGGTTAAGTGCAATTAGTGAATATTAGTCTAGACTATAAATAGGTTAATTGTCATTAGTGTTGGTTAATGGTTGAATGACCAATAGATTGAGGGATTACTTCTAAACATTATTTGCAATTTTATTGAAGATCAAAGGGGTTTTAGTGTGTTTATTATATTTTGATCTATAATCTTCATGATTTGATTCAAGTTTGTTTATCCTGGAGTTACAATATGTTTTAAAGGATGGTTACAACCAATAAGTCTCAAATAAAACCAAAACATAGCATAAGTTCAACAATTCCAAAATTTAAAGTATGTCTTTATTTTCTAGGTCCAACCCTAGATGTATAAATACTATAAAATCAAACATCAACCTTGGGCATTTCTTGAAACATCTCAAAAATAAAGTCAACCATTGAATGTTGATGAGTTTCCATAGGTTATATATACATACATATAAAAGTTTAAAAGTAGCAATTCATGTAGTCAGTTACGAATAATGCAAGGTTATAGATAACATAATTATACAATCAAACCTTGAAAAAGTTGGCTATAGTACGTTATAACGATTAGCTAAGTGTACTTGGTTCCCATGATGAACAAGCATACGTCATCAGGAACCGGCACTAACCTTGGCTTTAGCACCAAATAGGCTTGTCAAGCCCATAGATCTATGACGTCACCAGGCTAGCAATAGTTAATAATTTTTTACACAAAATGTCTATCATATAAGGCTCACAATATTACAAATAACCATGTCAAGATTAAATATGAATTATTAGTGCATTTACAAGTATCAAGATGTTTACAAGTGCAAGTTTATAACGTTAACATGTTTCACCCCAAAAGATGTGAAATAAGGTAAAGGGGCATGAAAACTCACATGTTGTATAAGTTGATCTTAAGAGTAATAATAAGAAATTAAGTGGTGCTCCAACGATTCCTTTTACAGGATACCTAAACGTGGTTGTTCCAAGATTAGATTAAAGATGTGATTAATGACTAAATGTGAACCAGGGTTTCAATTGGAATTTGGGGTTTTGATAAAATAAATAGAACAATGGAATCACTTATATTTTGATTCAATGAAAAATGAAATAATCCATTTAAGTAATTAATTTAAAGAATGATAATAAAATCTTTTATAATGATTGATTATCAAGGGTTGAATTATGTAAGGCCCCGTTACCGGAAACCTCACAGTTGGTCAATCACAGCAGTTAAAACATTAAACATTATAATTATACAATCTTAAGCAGCGAAAATAATTTATCAAAACCATTCATTTCATTTAAACCACTGTTTTTAAGCAATACATCATCATTAATCTGTTTACAAAAGAATTGTTTTTCTGCATTACAAAACAACAGTAACATAGAATACGAATGGATGTCAGTCTTTCCCTGCCGAGTAGCTTCACCCTCGTGCCATCCTCAGCAATAATTACCTGCCAACTGAAAATGTATAAAAGTCAGCATTGCTGAGTGAGCTCTAGTTTTATAAGTAATAAAATACTTTCTATATGTTGTATATGAAAATACTTTTTCTATAAAATACAACTCTTTATGGTATATGCGAGCACGTATTAACTATATAAACAAATATTGTTCGTTCTCTTTACTGTATGCCTTGTATGTTCTGTAAACTTTTATTTTTATCTTTCACTGTCTGTATGGACCAATGAGCAATACCCCAACTATGTACGCGATGGAAAACGGGTGATGGGCCATCTATATCCCTCGAACGGGTCAACTATATCCCTCGAAAGGGTTTTGTGAACTGTGTACAAGGCCAACCCAATCATCCAGGGTGTGCTTCAAGGGTCCAGCCAATTTCAATTGATTGGCCCTGTGTGCATAATAGGGTAGCTAGCCCGCAACACAGTTGAGCTAACGACAACACAGTCGTGTCCCTTCTATGAGCTTGCAAGACTTGTTAACATTTTATTAATGTTCCTCTTCTTTTCTTTATTGCTCTTTCACTTTATTATTACGATATACTTTACATTACGATAATAACATACCACGTAAAGTCACATTCAATAAGTAATAATAATAATAATAGCAATAATAATAATAAGGAACAATCATATATAATCATATCATGCATGCAACATCATCATTATCAAGCCCTAGTCAACTTTGGTCAAAACCCTAAAGCACAAACTCCTAGAAAATTCTGTAAAAATTTCTAAATGTTAGGCGCATGCGAACTATTTAGGCGCATGAGCCCTGTTTGGGCGTTTCACCACTATGTAGGTGCATCAGCCAACACTTAATCATTTATCACCTAGGTGCATGAACTATTTAGGTGCATGGGCACTATTGGTGCGTATGAACACTTAGGCGCATGGATTTTCAGACGCATGGACACTTGGGCGCATGAGCCACATGGGTGCATGGGCACTATTTGCCCTTTACTTAGTCGTCTGACTAATATTTCTAGGCGCATGGACCACTGTTCAGGCGCATGGATTACACTTAATTCATTCTATGGCATTTTCAGGCGTATGAGCCTTCTTTATATCATGTTCCTAGTATGTGTTCAAACCCAATCATCAATCCTATATGTTCTAAGCTTAACATGGCTATTCTAAACATGAATAACCTATAAGAAATTCAAGGATTCAACTTTTAACATACATAATGCAAACGGGTAAACATACATGAACTTCATAAAAACATTTTTATACATTTTCAGCCCCAAAGAATTTAAAACAAGTAAAAACCGGGGGTCTAGAACTCACCTGATACAACTTGGGTGTTTCTTCCTTTCTAACCCGCTTGCAATGAGTTCAAACACCTAAGAATAACACCAAAAACACACACACCCGAGCACATACACAACACATAAGCACATAATCACATAACCAGGATAAAAACCCGTCATAAACACATAAAAACCATGAATTCTTACCTTGAATTCGTTCACTTCTCCTTCTTCTTCATCAAACCAAGAGTTCTCTCTCTCTCTCTCTCTCTCTAAAACAAACGAAGATGATGATGTGAAATAAGGGTGGGTGGCCATGCCCACCTTTACACCAACTTTTACCAAAACTTTGTCTATTTGGAGACTTTTGGTCCGTTCACTTGAGTTTTATTACATTTCTTTCATTTATTCTTCATGTCTTGCCTATTTTTAAAAATACCGGGTGTTACAAGTCCACCCCCTTATATAGGTTTCGTCCCCGAAACCTGTTATTCCTCAAACAGACAAGGATAATGCTGCCTCATTTCCTTCTTAGTCTCCCATGTAGACTCGGATCCCTTCCTGTGTTTCCACTGTACACGCACAAGAGGAACCAATTTATTTCACAGCCTCTTTTCTTTACGATCGATGATTGCCACTGGTTGCTCCACATAATTGAGCATTTCATCTACTTCAATGTCCTCCAATGGAACAATCATGTCTTCATTAGCAAAGCACTTTCTCAAATGAGATACATGGAATGTCGGGTGGATTCCACTTAACTCATCTGGCAACTCCAATCTATAGGCCATCTCTCCAACTCGAGCAATGATTCGGAAAGGTCCTATGTATCTCGGGCTTAGCTTACCTTGTTTCCTGAATCGGATAATTCCCTTCCAAGGTGAGACCTTCAACGTAACCCTGTCACCCACCTGGAACTCAATCAGTCTGCGTCGTTTATTAGCATACGACTTCTGTCTATCCTTGGATGCCTTCATGAAGGCTTTAATCTTCTCAAGCTTTTCAGTCGTAGCCTCGATTACTTCGACGCTTCCCAATTCTTTCTGCCCAATATCTCCCCAACATATGGGCTTCCCATTTTAAGTTCCCAATCACCCTCCAACATGTTCTAAGCTTAACTCTTACCTTCTAAGCCTTAGAAACACCATCATACATCATCAAGCATGAACATAGTCACACATCACAACCTAACATCAACATACATACAATCAAGCTTACGGGTTCGAAACCCAGTTTAATGATAATGTACATTCATGCATTTCCAGCCCCAAAATCAGTTAAAACATGTAAAAAGAGGGGTTCTAGAACTCACCTTTGCAGCTCCTAAGTATGGCTTCTTCCAAACTCTTTTGCAAATTGAATTCAACCGCCTAGAAACCCACTAAAACATACCCGAACACATACAAATACACATAAGCATAAACTCGAGGATATAACAAGTTAAGAACATCATAAAAAACGAGTTCTTACCTTAAATTCAAATTCTTTCTTGTTTTTCCTTCAAAACCGAGAGTTCTCTGCTCTATTCCTTTCTCTCTCTAAAATATCCGAGAATTGGTGATGTGTGTGACATATGGGCGGCCATACCACCTTTTACACCCGCTTTTCAAACATTTTGTCCTTTTGGATACTTTTTACCCCTAGACTTGGTTTTTTATTTTTTTTCCTTATTTCTCTTCACTTTTTTCTTCTTTCTTGTCTTTTTAAAAAAAATAACCGGGTGTTACACTAGACTAATCAACTAACAGTATTATTAAACAACAAAAAACAAAATAATGATCAAACTAGGATCTTTTGATATATATCCTAATTATATACACTAGCTGAGATTAATTTTCACCCTTTTTATCTTATATTCTTTTCATTTATTTTCACTAAAACATCTATTAACTAATTTTATATTAAGGCTACTAGTCCATACTAGAAATGAAAAAATAGTATTAGCTACTAACAAAGTTGTATTTTCTATACACATGAGTTATAATAAGCATGCTTACACAAAAACAAAGATTAGGCTAATATGGGCATAACTAAAATAAAAGGACTAAAAATAGCTCAACAAGCTAGGCTAAATGAATAACATCTAAGGTGAGGTATGATAAGCTGAAAACAAGGCGAAATACTAGGTGAGTCATTCACTTTTGTGCAAGTTTAGAGTACATGGTCTCTACTTAAATAACCTAGACAATTTCCAACATACATGCAATCGTGTTATATATACACTAAATAAATGCATGTGAAATGCAAATAATCTAAATAAATGTATGTGAAATGAAAATAATAATGAACTAAAGGCTAAATCTCATATATAAGACCATGATGATATGGGTGTAAGTTATGGACCTTGTATATCTATCATCCATCAATTTACCTCACTCAGTTAGACTTCTAACACTTTTTATTTGAAAATTCCTTGTTAACTAAATCATGAGACTTGGAAGAGTTATCAATGCATTATGTTTAACCAATAGATGCTAATCGGACATAAGTCGTGGTTCGTTTATGATTTAGAGAAGTGGGTCTTACTTTTTTTTTAATTTTAGGGAATTTATCAAATTTATATACTTACCAATCCAACGTATTTCCTAGCCCCATGTTTAAACTGAACATTGTCCCTAATTTTTGTAACATCAAATAATAAAAAACCAAAATGATAATAAGTGCATCAAATAAGAAAATCAAAACTCCCCTGAATTGATCCAGCGACCAAACAATCCTTTCTAATTGCTCTCATAAGTCGTGTGGAACTGACATCATGGGATACGTATGAAACCACGAAACAATCACACCAAACACATCATACCAAAATTAACATAGAACATAAATATGTAAAACCATATCAAATAATCAAAAGATGAAAGAAAAATTTATGTATTGAAATTGTGACTGTTGTGGTGGTCGTAGATGTGGTGGAACTTAGATCTATATCCTAATGTTAATTAGTTGAAGCAACTCTCCATGTTTGTGTTTCTTAGCATCAATATTCTATTATTAGGCCTCAACCCTCTCTAAATATAACAACTTGGGCGCAATTAGCTCCACTAAAATCATAGTATTATTGGACTCACCCGTCAATGGTCGTTGTGCTATCAACTTCATTTGATCCGCTCCCTGATCACTCTCTGTGATAAGTGCATGTACCATAAGGCACGACGTTATGTAACTTTGCAAGCCGCCAATTATCTCCATTAGCTGCATTTGTGTGGCATCCTACCAATGGAGTGTTAAGGCCATCTAAATCTTCGTGAGTATAATATGGTCATGGGTATAAAAAATGAAACTTTTTATCCTTTTAAGTGATATAGCGGCCTACACAGATATGCTTGACATCCTTCCCATATTTCTCAAAATAGCTTAGTAGAACCCAAGATTGGTTGGTTTGGGTTGGGTGAAATAGATAAGATGGAATAAGAGCGTCAAACTTTATGACTATCCCAATGTTGAGGCAGGAGCTAGAAATAGTACCTCTAGTGACCCGTTTGATCTAACAATGAATCAGGTCGCAAATCTGTGGATGCCACCCTTGACATGTCATACCCTCGATGAGTGAGTAGGATGAGTTGGTATCATAAAAATGGGTCCTAACTATATTTTTATAAATTAACATGAGAGTTTATGAAAAGTCATCTGAAGTGTTTTTGTATACTTCTGTAATTAATTAACGACATTGATTAACCCTTCTTTTCTTAAGAAATAATTTGTTCCTTAATATTTATATATTTACAGTTATAACCAAATCCTCTTTTAAGAAGATATTTTAAAACTTGAAGTTATATTCTAATATCCATATACTTCAAAAATAAGGATTTTTGAATTCACTAATAGTTTACATTGCTTTTGATGATCAAGAATAGGATGGTATTCACCTTGCCATTTGTTTTTATTTAATTATAGATTATTATAGCTTAGATAATAATATAATATATAGTTTAATTTTGTCTTTTTTGTACTATGTGGCATGCGAAACTGTAGTTTCGCTCGGTAGTTTCTCATGTCATGGTGCATACAGTTTCACAGTATACGAAACTAGGTCCTGTCTATATCTGTTTCTTTTTTCTTCATTGTGTAAGTCTTGGAACTTTTTGATTATTATAGATTTGAGTTTATCCTTTGTTTGTGTATTTCTAAGAGCTTACATTTCACATATTTGAGCATCATTCTCCTTATTCTTCACAAATTCTCTTACAAATAAGTTTTATGTTTAATTTTCTTTTTCATACTTCATCATTACTTGGCCCATAAGCTATTAGAATTAGTAATAACTTATGGATTTCAGTGTTAAATTTTCATCAAAAGCACATTCAATTGATCAATTGGACCAACAATATGGTATCATAACCTTTGTGCTCTTGATTTTTTGTGTTTTTAGGTAGTTTTGACATATTCATCTTTTCAATTATTTTGGACCTATTTCACGTGTGTTATCCATGGAAGGTGATTGAGGAAAGTGTGGTATAAACTTTGGAAACCTCTAAAATCATCAGATCTCAAATTGGTAGTGATCTAAGTGAGTTTTGGTATTTTGCGGTCTTTTTCGCAAAAAAAGGGTTTTCAGATTCAAAGTGCAAAACTGCAGTTCTTCATGCGGAACAATAGTGCGAAACTAATGATTATTGTTGGTTTTGACTCCTTTACGAATGTAGAATAAAAGTTCTTCATCCTGGTCAGTTTCCTTGCGAAACTATGTTCCATTATCTTTGAATGAAAGTGTTGGATCAAGAAGAAGGCTGGTGCAACCAAAACCAAATCACTTAGACAATTTTGGTGTATCTAATAAAAGGCTTCCGAAGCTAAGTGTGGAACTTTCAAAGGAAATAGATTTTAGTTCCGTAGTTTTAGTTTTAATTGTCTCATTGAGTGTAACAAATTCAGGCATGACAGTGTAGTTGTCATTATATGGTGGAGGACATGAGTTATAGCCAATCCCAGACATGTCCTTGGGATCCTTTTGAGAATCATGCATCTCTTGCAGCTTGACTGAAGATAGTTGAAACTTTTCAAGTTTCACTTCAGTAAGTGTATGTTCAGCTTTAGATTGAGCTAACTTTTTAGTCAGTTGCTCTTTCTCAGCTACAAGAGTGTACTTTTCACCATGTAGTTTTTCAATATCTGAGATGAGAGATTTTATTTTGACTTCAAAGCCCTTTATTTTTCTTTTCAGCATCTCTGACTTCACCTTTTCCTCTTTTATTTTATCTGCTAATTTATGATTGTGTTCTCTATATCCTTGCAGTTCAGCAATGCATTTATCAGTACACAGGTTAGAATTTACCTCAGATGGAATGGGAGATGGACCATCATTGATGTGAGCCATAAGTGCATGATTTTGAAATTGAGGCTTTACTTCCTCAGCATACAGGCTAAGTCACATACTCCATCTTGTTTAATCACAAGAGTATTTGCAGATGACTGACTGCTTCCATGAGATTGATTTGTAAGTTGAGGTTGAATCTGGTAGGACTGTTGTTGTTGATGATGATATTGTTGTTGGTGATTGTTAGAATGATAGCTTGAATTTGGTTGTGAAGAAGACTGGCTTTGTGAATTTCTCTGGAAGTTGTTTCTTTAAGGAGCATTGCATTCTCTAGAGAAGTGGCTAGTCATGCCACAGTTGAAGCACTTCACCTTGGATTTGTCATATCCAAGCTTTTTGTTTTCATTAAGGCTTAGCTTTCTACCTTTTCTGAAAAACTTCTTTTCTCTCATGGCAATCATCACCATTTGCCATTGTAAATCCATTTCTTCTACATCATCTGGATCCATTTCCTCCAAGTCTTCCTGGATCAGATGAGCAGATGTGAGTCTTCCTCCCAAATAAGCTTCAAAGCTTGCAACAAAGGCATTGTACGTAGCATTTTGTTCTTCAAATTTGGTATCATCAGGGGTGTTTGAAATATTTTGCTGAGAATCCTACTGATTGGGATGATGTTGATGGCCTGTTGGTAGTTGGAGCTGCAATGAATCCAGTGGTCTTGACTTGATCCCTTGAGGAAAGAAAATCATCTTCTTTAGTAATGAAGGCATTTTCCACAGTATGAGAGTCAGGTGGAAATTTGTATGCTTTAGTTACTCTTGGACCTCCTAGATTTATGCTTCTTTCATCTAACTCCAATGCTTCTATTTTGGCTATCATGATATCCAAAGTGGTACTCTCAAGATCAAGAGTATTTTTCTGCATGGTCACATTTAGTTTCCAGCTTTCAGGAAGACTATGCAACATTTTCTGGTTTAACTCCTTCACTTTGTAGGTGACTCCCATTATCTCTAAGTCGTTCACCAGCTGTACAAATCTGTGGAGCTGTTTAGAGATGGACTTCCCTTTGGAGTGAAGAAATGTTTCATATTGATTAACAAGTTTATCCTTGTTAAATTCAGTAACTTCACTGCTTTCCTCACACATGATCGGTAGTGCCTCCCAGTGTAACTGGAATGTGTGGTCCCTTGCAAATTGAAATCCAATAATGTGGATCTACACCTATTATGTAGTTCATGAATCTGATTTTCTATTGTTTAAATTTAGATTGTGTTTAAGCATTGGTGGTTTTGGAGTATGACCAAGTTCTGAAAAACTATGTGAATCCATTTTAACAAGGAGTTTTAACTTGTATAAATATAGATTAGGTAAGTTTTAAGATTAATTAGTCCGAATAGTCCAAATCATTCAACAAATGCTTAGTAACTCAGATCTGTTAATGTTTTTTGGTTTCTGTCATAGCTGGTGTTATATTCCTGTTCTTCGTATGAATATGTAGGTTTTGTGCATAGTTCTTGAAGGTGAGAACGTGTTGACAGAGAATGTTTTAAGAGTATTTTTCTGTTGTTTACTAAGTAGAGATGATAGAATACTCTACTAGCAACTCAATCACCAGATCAATCAAGTTCTATTCAGGTCTTAGGTAGATCTGAAGAAGAACCGAGAGCCAAAGCTCTAATACCAATTGACTGGGTAGTGAGATTGAGATTCTCACTTAGGATTGAATATGATGAATAGACCCTTGTCCGCATTACTTCTGGTCTTCCATATTTGTTAATGCGGAAGAACAAACACTTGTCAGCATTTGTTCTTTGCCTTCCGCATTAACAAATGCGGTAAGCCAATACTTGATCTTCTATGGCAGGATCTTCATCTGCATTAATTCTTGGACTTATTGGAATCTTAGCAGAACGACCATCAGCTCACCAATTGAATTGACATGTATGAGCCTTTCAGGGTGCAACAAAAGCTGTGAGTGAAGGTGAGAGGAAGGAAAGGAATAAGCCCATGCGGGAGAGAAAGAAACCGAAGACTAAAAAGGTTGTTTATAGTGATGAGGAAGAGGAGGAAGAGGTTGTGCCAGAGACAACATGAGGCTGCAATTATGGAACATTCCAGAGATGCAAGCCCCCAACTTTCGATGAAAATAACACTGCTACTGCTCCTCATCAATGGGTGAGAGAGATGAAAGTTGTACTCGATATCAGTGTGTGTAGGGAGGACCAAAAGGTGAAGTTTGCTACCCACTCATTTGTGGACTCGGCCTTGTGCTGGTGGAAAAACATTGTCAAGGCTAAGGGTAATAGGGTTTAGAGATTAATGAAGAGGCTGATGCAACCTAAACATCCAAAGTCTATCCTGCATGTTGCACAAGTGAAATGATAAAGAATGCTTAGGAAGTTTCACACATGCAACAGAAATATTCTAAGTGTGAAATTTTCCGAAGCCAAGACCAATATCTTCCGAAGCCAAATATGAAGTCTTCTAAAGCCCCAGAGACAAAGTCTTCCGAAGCTTCAACTTATGAAGACAGATTTCTTCCGAAGACTTTTGACACATGCTTTATCTGATGTATTGTTCCATAAAGCTGGACACCTTTCCGCTACATTTTTGTAAAGTCACCAACTTACATGAGTTGGTGAAAAGGTCCATGCTTTTGGTAACTGTACATTGAGGTCTTGAGTCGGTAACTTTCTACTTCATGTACTTTATCCTTTTTGTATTAGATAAGGATGTGAACTATGGCATGTCATAGTCACTAGTCAAATGGTAATATGCCTTTTGACTCTACAATTGATTTTTTTTGTGTCTAGTCAATTGTATCCAGTTGGCTTTCAAAGTATAGCTGATTGTAGGTTGTAGTATAAGTATTCCTTGTTCTTGTATCTTTCTAATATGCTTTGTAACACTTGTAATAGAACTTGAGAAAGCAATATACTGCAATCTTGAAAACCATCACACTGTGTATTTTTCTCTTGTGTTTTGTCTCTTATATTACTTGTGTTCTTAGTGTCTTATTATGGTTAATCCAGTCTTACTGTTTGATTAAGTTTAGTTAATCTCCTCTTTGTGTTGTTGTGTTGTAACTAACCCTTCAACGATCCTGCATTTGGTATCAGAGCTTTCTAGACTCTTGATATAAGATCTCACCATCTTAAGATCCCTCACACACACAAATACTAAAATTTTCAAATGGCAGCGATTTCCAAGACTGATTTGGAAACTAGAACCATGAACAAGTCCCCACTGATCACTCTTGATGAGTTTGATACCTGGTGTTTTAGAATGGAAGGTTTCATCAGGTCTCTTGATTCAAGAATGTGGGAGTCTATTGAGAATGGACCTTTTATACCCAGCACCCTTTCTGCTACTGGTGTTGGTATGATTCCCAAAGATATGGCTAACTACTCTGATGAAGATAGGAAGAGAGTAGAGATTGATAGAAAAGCCCTGACAACCCTTCAAACTGCCCTTCCAAACTCTGTGTAAAGAAGTTTCAAGAAGTGCAAAACAGCTAAGCAGCTATGGGATGCACTAAAACTGATGTATGAGGGTTCCTCTAAAGCCAAGGAGAACAAGAAGGATCTCCTAAAGCAGCAATTTGAAAACTTCACCTTCAAAACAAGTGAAACCATGACTCAACAGTACTTCAGGTATGTTGAGATTATGGATACCCTTGTGGATGGATGAGTTTCTCTTAAGAATAGAGACATTATAAGGAAGTTCATGTCCTCACTTCCTAGGCAATGAACACACTACTGTGTAGTGATCAAGAGAACTGAAAATCTCAAAACTCTTACTCTAACAGAGTTATATGGGATTCTCAATGGCTACCAGATGGAGATGAACATGCAAGGTTCATCTGGCAACTCCAACAATCAAATGGGTTCAGCCCTACATGTGGTTGAACGAGCTTCCGGGATCGAAACGAGTGGATCGTGCATGAAAAGGAAATAAGAAAACTGGTTCTGATGCACCTCGCGCTACGCGACAAACACTGCATACTCCTCGCGCTACGCGAGGAGGTTAAAAAGACCATAAAGCCCTTACTTATTAGCCTGAAGTTCCCTCGCTACCCCTGGAACGCCTCGCGCTACGCGAGGGATTAAGAGGACCCGTCGCGCTACGCGACGGGGTTGTTTACGGCCGAAAGTTGGTTTTTAATGTTTAAAAAACCCTAATGACGAAGGAACGAGTTCCAGACGGCAGAGAGCAGAAGAGAGGCGACTTTTGGAGTTCGTGCAAGGTTCGGAAGGTTAGGATTGAAGGAACGAAGCCAGAGGACGCG
>BJCM01270700.1:0-13066 GCA_018326385.1 Flaveria bidentis
ATAGAACCATGTCATATTTTGTTCCCATACACCAACACTATAAATACCTCTTTCATTCCACAGGTAGAACACATTCTGAGAACATTCTCACTACAAACCAATCACTTACTAATCTTTCCCTTCAAGATCTCTCAATACATATACTTATTCTCACGCCGGAGTGTGGTCTCGGGGGGAAAACCTTTTCTGCCCGAGGCGAGGCTCACGGTGTTGTTTTTGTCTCGCAGATACTCTTCTCAGCCAAAGCCAAGCCCAGCTGCAACTCACTTCCTGACGACCTCCCGTCAGCCAAAGTCCAGACCAAGTTCCAGCCTGATCTTTGACATTCTGCTCAGCCGAAACCAAGCCCAGCCGCATCCTGCTTCCCAACGGTCAAAGTCAAGGCCAAGTTCCAGCCTGATCCCTAGTAGCAACCCCATTCTTGCACTGCTCCTAAGTCTTAATCTCTTGACTAAGATTTGTGTAGCAACAGGTACAGTGGTACACATTAGTGCATTACTTCAAATGTAAAACTATTTGATGCATAAAGGAAACTTGGAAAGGACAGTTGTTGAAAATCAACATATAGATACTAACCATATGCAACTACCAAATAGCAACTACCAAATAACAACTACCACTCGTAGAATCTTTAGGCTGAGCCATGTTTAATTGTCTAAATGGGCGAGGAACATTTGACTTTTGTGGTCAAACTACCATATCATCGGGAATCACACTAAACAGATAGTATAACTTGTGTTATGTTATCCATAAGTATAGATGTATAACATCCTGAATAATAATCAAGCAAATCACAGTAAACAGATAGTATAACTTGTGTTATGTTATCCATAAATATAGATGTATAACATCCTAAATAATAATCAAGCAAATCACTTGTGTTATGTTATCCATAAATATAGATGTATAACATCCTGAACAATAATCAAGCAACTAACAGTCACAAAATCTTGAATTTTCATGACGGAAGCAAGCTCATTTCAGTTCTTGATCAAAACATTATCCATTTGACCCTGGTAACTAGCTCATTCAAATTTTGAAATTGAAATGGTAAAACAAATATGACTTTCAGAACTATCAATTGACCATCCACATGTTGACTTCATAGTTCATACATGCAATTCCTGTTGTCATGTATCATCCTTATGTGTGTTTAAGCTTCTAATAACGCCCAAATTACTCATTATCTTGCATCATACAATGATTGTCCACTTAATTGCTTCTATGTAACCACATATTTGTCTATTCATCTAAGGTATTTTCATGTTCACAGTTCATAAAATCAAATTCAGTAATCCAATCTCATAGTTTCATCCCCTGAGAACAAAATCTGCATCATTTTAGCCTTTTCGCCCTAAATACATGTCACATGCTAAACAAATAGGTTGCTCAGACACCTACTACTTCAACTAATTGCTCACTACACTAACCTAACTGATTTCAAAACTAAACCACATCAATATGCATATCTTCTTCGTAATAACAACCATAATCACAACATCCACTGTAATTCTGTAAAATAATCCTACAAATTTACAGAAATTACCTTCCTCGATTGCATTTAGCAGCTTCTCGATGTTTCATATACTAAACAAATAGGTCTCTCAGACGCCTACTACTTCAACCAGTTGCTTGCTACACTAATCTAACCGATTTCAAAACTAAACCACATCAATATCCATATGTTCTCCGTAATAACAACCATAATCACAACATCTACCGTAAAACAATCATGAAAACTCACAGAAATTACCTTCCTCAATTGCGTTTAGCAGCTTCTCGATGTTTCATGTACTAAACAAACAGGTTGCTCAGACACCTACTACATCTAATTGCTTACTACACTAATCTAACTGATTCCAAAACTAAACCACATCAATATCCATATGTTCTCCGTAATCCTAACCATAACCACAACATCTGCTGTAAAACAATCATCAAAACTCATAAAACATTACCTTCGCCTATTGCGTTTAGCAGCTTCACGATGCTTACGCTTCTTCTCCTCCTGTTTATTCTCAAAATACCTCCGACGCTTACACTCCTGAATAACTCCGGCCTTCATAACCTCCCGACGGAACCTTCCGAGCAGCTTCTCCTCCGGCTCATTATCCTCCACGATCACCTGCACGTTGTACGCCGATCGGAAATACATCGTGTTAGCGTATGCCAGCGACGGACAAACGACCGACGTCAGCTCGCCGGAGGCGGAGGAGGACGACGGCGGCGGAGATGAAGTGGTGATCGGAGTGAACTTGTGGTTGTGGTGTGGAGATGCATCGGTGGAGAATGAGAGGTGCGACGGTGTTGGTGGTGGTTGTTGTTGTGGTGGTTGAAATGGTGTGAAGATGGATAAGAAATTGGCTAAAGATGATGACGCCATTGATGAACAGAGGTGTAGCATTCACACCAGTTCTAGTATATATATGTGAGGGGATTGTATTACGTCTCGATTATGCGGATTATATCGTGTTTTTAATATTTGAGAAAATACGGTATAACTCTTATAAAATTTTTAAATATTTTTAAAAGTGTTTTTGAATGGATGAGAAAAAATATAACAATAAATATATAAAAATATTATTTAATGAAAAAAGGAAAAAATAAAATGATTTTAATGTAATTATAAATATTATGAGTTTGACATGAATTGTAAATGATCACTGTTAAACCCTTTGATATCTATATTGGACTTATCTGGCTTATTTGTTTTGATGGGAAATTTAGGATCTGTGTTTTTCTAATCCCAACTAATTATAATGTTTTAAACTAGTATTACGACCTGAAAAAACTAAAGAAAACTCTAGAGAATAGTAAATAAGTTTTGAAAGGCTAGGAACAACCTAATGTTTTCCTACATAAAATATCATGGCGGATAAAGTCTTGGAGGAGATAAAGCTGACAAGTTTTTTTCGGTTGAAAAATATAGTGGGATTGACTAGTTTAGAGCATTCATAGCTCGTTTTCTATAAATATGTGAATGTATTCTCTGTATTATAGAAAATTGTTATTAGTGGTTGTGAGTGGATGATAAAAAAACATGTTACTTTTCATCTTTATATTTGTTAAAACATTGTTTATCTTCATTAGTTTTTTAATATTTGTTGAAAGTGGTTATGAGTGGAGGAAAGAAATAATGTAATGATAAAAGTACAAAAAATGTTATTTTGTTGGAAATGAAAGATAAAAAAATAATGATTTTAATATAATTATAGAGATAGAGATGAAGAATGTATTGTGAATGCTATTAGATTGGAATAGTTGGTGCATATTCAATCTTAGTGATGTTTTGTAGGTGTGTGATTTTAGCGCCTTGCTAGTTGTCTTGTATTGTGGTGGCTTTCGTTTAATGATATGTGTTGTTAAAAAAATTAAATAAGTTTTGGAGGTGTTTTAATTAGGTTGTTTATATTTTTATTTGTTTCAAGGCGGTTATTAATACATTTTATGAGTGAACTTGATTGGAATTAAAAAAAAATTACGAGTGATATGATTGGACAAAAAAATTGTAAGTGACTTGATTGATATTTTTTTTACAACTGAACTAATTAAAACAATTCTGCAACTATTATTGTTTTACAAATTTATCCCAAAAAACAAACATTGGTGCGTTGTCATGAACTCGCGTATAGAGGGGTTCGTAAGAGTATGAAAACCTAATAAGGAATAAGTAACTATGATATTAAAATAATCTAATTAAAATTATTAATAATATGAGTTAAGTTTAATTTTGCTCTTTGATATTTGACAGAAACAATCATTTTCTCGTAACAAAATTAAAAATATCAATATGCTCTAAAAGTTTTATACAAAGTTGTTTCTACTTTAAATCAAAATAATAAAACTTTTGAATTAAGATTAAAACCACTCATAAAAATTTTAAAGTTAAATTGATATTTTTTAGTCATTTATAAAAAAAATGTTACCATGTCCAATTTTAATAAACAAAATTAAAAATAACTCAAATAATACGAGCACGTGTATAATAATAAGAAAAAGAAAAGACAGAGGGCCTTGGATAAACTAAGCCTCAAAATATTTTGAGAAAATTGTAAAAATAGTCCCTGTGGTTTGATTATATTGCAAGTTTGGTTCCCGGATTTTAAAAATTACAAATTTAGTCCAAACATTTGAAAGTTTGTTGCAAATTTAGTCCCCACCGTTAGTGTCCGTTAGTTTTTAACGTTCTGGGGACTAAATATTCAAAATGATCAAACCATAAGGACTAACTGTGCTATTTGCTCAAAAAATTGAATTTTTTTTAAATTTAAAAAAAATGAAAATCAAATAAAATTTAAAAGAAATTAAAATCAAACATAATAAATTCAAATAAACAACAATAATAAATTTCAATACTTTTTTTAAAAAATAAAATAAAAGTTAAAAAATCAAATCAAATTCAAAACTAAATAAAAGTAAAAACAGAACGTATGTAAAAAGAGAAAGCGAAAAATATTGAAAAAGAAGTATGAGATTATAGTAAAAAACTAAATAAAAATTAAAAATACAATCGAATAAATATTTATAAAATTCAAAATAAATATTGAAAAAATCATATTAAAGTAAAAATAAAAATAAAAAAGCGGTTCGATTTTATTTTTTGTTATTTGGATTTATATTATCACAAGGTTTTTGTATTCTTTGATTTAAACATGATATATGAACTTTTAAATTTAATTTTTTATGTTTTATATGATTTTTTAGTTTTTTTTAATTTTTTGAGAAAATTGCGCAATTGGTCCCTATGGTTTGACCATATTGCATGTTTAGTCTCCGAATCGTTAAAAACTAACGGACACTAACGGTGGGGACTAAATTTGCAACAAACATTCAAATATTTGGACTAAATTTGCAATTTTTTAAATCTGATGACCAAACTTACAATATGATCAAACCACAGGGATTATTTTTGAAATTTTCTCAAATATTTTTATTTTGTTTTCCAAAAAAAGAAGAAAACCACGTGCTTAGATAAACCATGTGCTAGCAAGAATAGGAATGTCATGTGTTCTTTATCATAATAAGCTATCAAAACTTCTTTGAATGTAGCTAATAGCTCTTACCATTAGTCGTATCGAAATCACCTTTATTATCGTAAACTTTTACATAAAGACAAACTATTTGCTCGTTGTAATCATTAATTCAATACCGACAAATGTTGTTTTTTTAACGGTAAATATATTCTACTAACACTTTTAAGTTACATCAAGATATATTATGTTTGGGTTTAAACTCAAAACATTTTATTTAAAAAGCAAAACCTCTTGCGGATAAACTAGTCTTGCATTAACCTACAAATGTTGTTAATAAAATAGCTAAATCAAGAGGCATGGAAAATGTAAATTATCAAAATTCAAAATAGAAATGTTAAAGTTATAACGAAAGCCACTTTGTTCGCATGTCTTCAACAGTAGGATTATAAAATCAAGCCATTTTTACACAATTTATTAAACAAGAGAAGAAATAAATCAACTACTACAAAAGGTCAAGTGATATAAAATATACACCGGTAAACATCTGATGCAAGTTTTCAATTTCGCATTTTCTAGTTTTCGGAATCAACTATTTTCTTTAAAACAATGTTCTACATTAACTACATCGATTCTCAATATATCCGGTAATTTTTTAAAAAAGTTATAACTTTAATCATTAAGGTATTAATCATATGATTTTATAATCTACCAACAAAAAAAATTTAAATCCTTTTTCGACCGCTGCATGCAACTCCATTGGCATGTGGACGTAGACTAATTTCCAGTTATTAACCATCTTTTGGTGGTCTAGTGGCGAGCGAGATTCTCCAAAGATTACTTGGTTTTGAACCCCACTAAAGTAAACATCTTGAGATCGTCAACCCACGACAATAACCGAAGAATACCATGTTAGAGTTTTAGGGTAATACGATTGTGAAACAGAGATAATAATTCAAACCTCACCTTTTGGCCCGGCTTAAGTTTGTCTTCTATAATATTCTAATATGATGGTGTCACATGCTGATTAGTGAGTCGTATTTAAAAAACGTGCATTCAGAAAAGATAATCAGAAATAATGGCCTTTGTATGGCCAACACCAACTCATAAAACATCACTCTCGTTAATGAATTTTAGATCAACTGGTTTAGAAGGAGGCACCTTATGACTTTCCAAAGTGAATGTCATGGGTTGGAGTCTCACTAGGAGCAATATGTTCCTAGTGAGCCAAGGGTTTTACCACAGTGGGTGGGTTTTCCTTGGAATGGTGGGCTAGCCGGGTCACCAGCGTGGATGGCCTTTCGCCATTTGGTTTATCCGGTTGACGGGCTTAAAAATTATTCGTTGGCGGTTAAAAAAAAAAACCATCACTCTCGATCTTCACGTTTATCTCTAGAAATCAAAATCTGCTACTGTACAGACTACAGTAGCTTCAAAGGAATCCACTCCTCATCATGTAAGCTCACTCACAAATCTTTCATACATAGTTAATTTGTTTGAATATCCGAAAATTTGCATCATCTTTTACATGAATTGTTTGATACACACACATTTGCTCAATTTTATCCTTTGTAATCTGCATTGTCAACAATTTTATCCTTTGTAATCTGCATTGTCAACAGTTATCCTCTGCTCAAGTTTAGGTATAATGTGGATGAAAATTAACCTTTGCAAGTTTTTGAAATGTTAGGGCATTGGAGGAGTTGAAGGTTTGTTTTCATTCTGAATTTCTGATTGTGGTTTTTGGTTTGCAATGTAGGGTTTATGGATTTGAAGCTGCATTGTAGGAATTAGGGTTACAGTTTGTAACTTTGTAGTTTGTATGAAGTAATAATGTCTGTGAAAAACAATAATCCCCAAAAGAGCTCTGGTGTATCATCTCCATTTGGGAATTCTACACCACCAAACCCTAACCCCCATCTCCACTCGAGTCCGTATCAGCTACAGTTTGCTGCAGCACAGGCTCGTGCCCATGCCATCGCACAGAATGCGCAGGCTCGAGCTGCAGCTCAGTCTCAGGCCAACCTAGCCCAGTTCCAGGCTCAAGGACTGGGTATGCACCAGTCTCATGGACCGTTGGGTGCGAATTCACCCTCTGGTCCATCGGGCAATGCAAGTGCTAAACGTGCATCTCAGAAACCAGTTAGGCGGCCGCCTGTAGTGTTGAGTGCTAACACTAGTTCTCCCATGAGGGGGATGGAGCTCACACCGGCTGCTCGTCAGAAAAAGAAACAGAAGGTTGATGGGAAGCAGTTGCAAGACAGATTGGGTGCAATTCTGCCACAATCTGCTCTGTACTCACAGCTTCGTGAGTTTGAGTCGCGTGTTGATGCTGCTTTGATGAGAAAGAAGATAGACATTCATGAAGCTATTAAGAATCCACCTTCTGTTCAGAAGACCCTTCGGATATATGTTTACAATATGTTTGCTAATCAAATTCAAACAGTTCCCAATGCTGAACCGCCTTCTTGGACGATGAAGATAGTTGGCAGAATATTGGAAGATGGAATGGACCCTAATCAGGCTGCTTTGATGTCAAAACCGAATCCTATGTACCCGAAGTTTTCATCTTTTCTTAAGAAGTTTACCATTGCATTGGACGAAAAGTTATATCCTGATAACCATCTGATTGTGTGGGATAGTTCAAGAACACAAACACTTTATGAAGGGTTTGAAGTCAAAAGGAAAGGTGATAAGGAATTTGATGTGAATATACGGTTAGAAATGAATTATCGTCCTGAGAAATTTAGACTTTCATCTCCTTTAATGGAGCTTATTGGAATTGAAGTTGAAACTCGACCAAGGATTGTTTCTGCTATCTGGCAATATGTCAAGGCTAGGAAGTTACAGAATGCAGATGATCCGTCCTTTTTTAATTGTGATTCACAGCTTCTTAAAGTATTCGAGGAAGAAAAAGTGAAATTTTCAATGGTATCACAGAAGATTTTAAAGCATTTATCTTCACCACAGCCTGTACATCTTGAGCATAAGATCAAACTCTCTGGAGACGGTCCAGCTGGAAACGCATGTTATGATGTACAGGTTGATGTGCCACTTCTATCACAAAAAGAACTGAATGCCTTATTGGCTAACACTGAAAAAATCAAAGAAATTGAAGCATGTGATGATGCAATCTTTACAACAATAAGAATGATAAATGAACATCGCAAAAGACGAGCTTTTTTTCTTGGGTTTAGCGAGTCTCCTATTGAGTTTATTGATGCTTTGATTGAATCTCAAGGTAGAGATTTGAAGCTTCTTGCAGGGGATGCAAACCATAATGCTGAAAAAGAAAGTCGGGCTGATTTCTATAACCAACCTTGGTAAGCTCACCATTACTTTTGATACCGTGTGGCGTTTATACTGTAATTTGAAGAGTACCATGATTTTATATTTTATATGCTTTATTTGATGCCTCATTGAATATTAATCTTGAATTAGTGCTACATGCATCCCAGCTACATCCCTAAATGTTTAACTTGTATGATTTAGTTAAGTAGTTCTAGTGATAAGCGAACAAAAAGTAACTCATTTAGTCATTATAAGTACCCACTTCATCATATCTTTTTCAACAAGAGTCCTACTTAGTATTGATACTTCAAATTATGTTTTTGACAAGATCAAATAATTTTTTTATCGGAGAAGTAGGAAACACTACAAAATACATATGGTTTTGCTTTTGAGAAACAATCGTTTCACCGAATGACATTCAATTCAACGATAATTTAATACTCTAAGCTAGTGTATGACTACTTTATCCCCCAATCTGGCTAATCATACTTATATAGAACATCATTACCAAGCAAATAGCATGATTGCATAAATAGGATTTACAACCAAGGAGATCGAATTATTACATGTTAATATTTGATGCAGTGTGTTTATTGGCACTATTATGACGGGTCTAAATGTGACTATGCTAGCTCCAAATCTGATGCAATTATGATTTTGTGGATGTGTAGGGTTGAAGATGCAGTTATCCGTTATCTAAATCGCGGACCAGCTAGGATTGCCAACTCATAATTAATTTGGAGATATGCTGATGGAACATGTGTAAAAAGGTAATCCCTTTTTGAATGTGCTTACAAATGTCTTTTTTGTGTATCAGCAGTGTAGCTGCATTCTCCTAGTTATTATCTCTTTAATCCTTGTATTATATTGATTTCTAGCCTAGAAATGTACTGTAGCTCTTGTATCATACCATGAATTCTCTTGATCTAAGTATGTTTTTTGTTCCCTGAATCTTCATACATGCTATAATGATTTTCATCGTTTTATATTACCATCGATAGGACATAACAAACATCCCCGCCATAGTATTTTATATATCAAAGGTTCAGAACAAATGTAAGTAGCCTATCAAAAATCTGGTCAAAATTTTCCAATTTTTTTGGTGGGTCCAACAGCAAAAGCCATTTGGAGTTTAGAATGGAGCCATTTTGGGATGGTGAGGCTTTTCAAGGATTCGAGTCTTTGCTTTTGACGGGTTGGTGTAAACTGGTTGTGGTGTCGAATTACGAGTATGTTAGATGGTGTGTCGACGTTTTAATTTTTGTTTTCCATTTTTATGATGTAATGCTCTTTTCGCCTTATGTTGATGGTGTGCCATGGGAGAAAAATGATCTTTTTGGCACTGCTATAAAAGAATTTGCTAATACTTATAAAAAAGGTGGTGTCAAATTCGTACATAGATGCCATAAGTACACATAAAACTTCACTGTTATACTAAAGCTAGTGAGCTTATCTCCTACGGTAAGGCTGGTGAGTTTATCTTCGACAACACAACTATTGTTGATGTTGTTGTTATACTTATCGAGACATGAATCATTTTTAGTGAACCGCGTTAAACTCGCGCCTTAGCTAATATGTTTCTTCATATGCTGTTTTGTCAAGAAATCAGAATTTAACCTCTTATTGACCAAACCAAAGGAATTCAAACCTAAATTGAACAAGAACAAAAAACAATATGAATCTACTATGAACAACTCCCAATAGTAGAAAAAAGAAAATCTGATCAAAAACCTAAATCAGATCAAGAACAGGATGATCAAATACAAAAATATAAGATGAGCATCAAAGACGAAGAGAGAGACCAAAACTGATTAGACAATAATATTTATGATCAATATTAGATCTTGATGTTGAGCAAATGATTTCATCACGAGGATTAAAACCCTAGATGGAGAAGATGAAGACAGTGAAGATGAACCGATGATGGAGACGATCTAAGATTAACATGAACTCTCCATTATTGAATATACCAACAATGCCATGAATATAATCTCGTTGATCTCTCAAACCCAAATTCATATATGTAATCTTGCTGCAAGCCCATGTATCCAAGCCCATGTATCCAAGCCCATCTATCCAAGCCCATCAGATTGCTCTTGATCTTTGCTGCAACAAGCCCAATTCACCTCTACAACGGTGTCCATCATGAAACAGATAACATACCAATAGTTAGAAAAACAAATACAAGACCCTTATACACCATATATGTTTGATATTAAATTGAAAGATATATATATTTCAACATGTTTGATCCTTGTAGATCTTTATTTTTCTTTTATGTATGTTTTATATAACTTTAGAACTTTTTTATACTCGGGTCTCAGGGTATTGTTTTTTTATCTTACATATTTATAAGGAACATATACGGATAAAGATCTTTCCTTCATTCTATTCTCTCAAATTTTGAAAGACATTGTGGATATGGTCAAAGAAGTGAGACCTTATGTTTGTCTTAATCTATTTTGTCTATAAGAGTGGGGAAAGTCATCTTATTTTTATCAAATTGTCACATCAACGTCACATCGGATTCCTTATTTTTATCATTTTCACCCTTAAAGCATTGCAATGGTCTCATGCACTTCTCACACTTAAACTTTGTGTTAAAAAGATGTACACAAAACATGGATGAAGCGGCTCATTTATGCTCTTCGCCTTCCCGTTTCCAAAGCATGCCCATGAGGCGGTGTTCCCCACGGGACTCTTGCCACATGCATCTTCCCTTCCTAATATGGACGCCACTCCCTCTAGCCTTAAAAGATAGTTTATCACTTGAGAGTGGGTGGTGTTAAATCTTAAAGTGATCGGTTATCATAACAAACAAGCGAGGCAAATAACTTATAGACCTTAAAAGTATACGTAACCATACAAACGTCTAAGAGCATCCACAAGGGTGTTTACAAGGAGTTTGAGCCTGTTTGACGTGTTTAGGGTGTATTTCGATGTCTCGTTCTTGTACAAGACAACCTCTTTCATTGCATCTAGGGAACAACTATAGTGTTTAGAGTTGGGAGAGTCCTCAAGTCTTAGACATTTGATTTCTAATCATATTCAGTAAGTTTTTGCATATGAAGATTATGACATATCTTCAATCTTTATCAAACCAAAATAAGTCGTTATTCTAATTAATAGTTTATTTTATCCTAGTATAGTAATTATGGTCTAGCCTTCTCCGCCTTCTGCCCTATAAAACCCTTTTTGGGGCTAGAGATAAACCACTCCCTTGGCCTCTGAATCTTGACTATTCAAAATTTTGTGTGATGTCATCCAGATGAAATCTTCTCAATTGGAACAAATTAAGGCATGGTTTTATTTTGGATATAAGGGGGGAATCCTCTTTGCTAACTCCGTCTGCCTTCTTTTTATTCTCGTATCATTTGATCACTCGTTCTGGCATCTGCGTTTTTACTACTATTTCCACTTGCTTCTTTTTTTTTATTCTTTTTAAAGCTCTTCGAACTCTAAGATTCCGAACCGTCCAATGAAGAATAAGAGGAGAGCAAAGCGCCAATGGCGCCATGTTCCCTACGTACCCTCTCGTTATTCCCATGATTCCCCGTCGCTTTCGCTCTTTCTCCCAATCAGTCGGGAGGGTTTGGTAGTCATCTTGATCTCTTCTCTTTTTTATTTATCTTTTCCTTAACCTAATTAATAAGCCCCGGGGGAGAATCTTTATGATAATGAAACCATCCGGTCAAAACCAATCCTGGCTTAAAGCCATCAATTTCATTGAAGCTATTGGGAATCTATACTAATCTACTATCACAACATCAAGGGAGACAAGTCACAACTCAGGACCTATACCAGTAAATAATCCAGGACTTCTGCTACCGCTAACATCATCTGAGCTTGTACTACCGCTCAAAGAGAGATGCCTGTGAGACCCTTTCAATTTCTTTCAACAAGATGCTAGTCAGAACTTCTACATCTTACAACTTTGGTCCTTTATATATGATTATATATACAACATTCTAGTTTAGACATTAAAGTTATTACATGTGTAAAAACATCGCTGCTAAGATTTAAATGGAAGGTACTTTTTAGTCAAATGCTTATGACCGAGCTTATTAAGCTTCTATTCTAGGTTCTTTTTGTAAAAACTCATAAGCAATTTTTTGGGTCCTCATGTTAATCAAATTTGTAACGAACTCTTACGCTAATTAATTTTTTTATGGTGGCATCATGATTAGATAATTTAAATTAACTTATAGTTACTGACTTACTTTTATACTAATATATCAAGAGGGGGAATTTGTGTAAAAGACTAGGTTGTTTATCTTCTAGTTCAGGCTTGTTTTAACTAGGGTTGTTCACGAGCCGAGCCGAGCGGACCTTTGCTCATGCTTGGCTCATTTTCAAACCGAACCGAGCCGATCGGCTCATTTACATCCGAGCGGAAAATCAAACGAGCATTTTCCGAGCGAGCGCAAACGAGCGCCGAAAAAAATATACAACTGAACATCTTGTGTGTCATACGATTTATATTGCGGTGAACATTTGCTAATGACTTAAAAAGCATCACTTGTCATAACATAACATTTTCACGAATAACAATACGTGGCTGATGATGACGCTAAAATTATAGCCGATGAGCCGAATAACATATTGCAAAGAGCGATAACGGTGAGAGCGTGAGATGATTGACAAAACTTGCCTCTTAGAGGCTTAGGATTTTAATTTTATGATTAGTTTACAATTCTTTATTAGGTTGATTGATCAATTATGAGTATATAATTAAATATTCATATATAGTAGGTCATTTCTACTCGAGTGCTAACTATATATATATATATATATATATATATATA
>BJCM01270701.1:0-32667 GCA_018326385.1 Flaveria bidentis
CGAACATACAACATACATAAGCACATAACCGAAACAAGAACTCAACAAAAACACATAAACCCTCGAATCCTTACCTTGAAATCCGGCCTTCTCCTTGTTCTTCTTCAAGACCCGAAAGTTCTCCTCTTTCTTTCTCTAAAATTCGTCTGAAAAGGTTGTGATGGGAGGATGGGCGGCCATGCCCACCTTTTATACCAACTTTTGTACTTTTTGTCCTTTTTGACACTTTAGCCCTTCATCTTGGGTTAAATTTGCATTTGCTACCTTTATTATTCCTTTATTGTCTTTTTAAATATCCGGGTGTTACATATAGGCACCAAATGGGTATTCAGAAATAAGCGAGATGATAGAGGCTTGATCATCAAGAACAAGGCCAGACTGGTAGTTCAAGGATATAATCAAGAGGAAGGAATCGATTTTACTGATCTTTTGCACCTGTTGCAAAACTTGAGGAAGTTAGAATCTTCCTTGCTTATGTTGCATCCAAGAATTTCACTGTCTACAAACTTGATGTCAAGTGTGCCATTCTTTATGGGATATAGATAGGGAAGTCTAGGTGTGCCAGACTCCACGATTTGAAGACCCACAACACCCCAACTATTTGTGCAAGCTGGATAAAGATCTATATGGGCTGCACCAAGCACCTAGGCTATGGTATGAGACCTTGTCTTAGTTTCTTCTAAGGAATGGATACACTAGAGGTAGCATTGATAAGACTCTTTACATAAGGAAGTCTAGGAAAGACATTTTGCTCGTTCAAGTCTATATTGATGACATCATATTTGGTTCCTCAAATTACCAAATATGCAAGGACTTTGAGAGCATTATGAAGAAAAAGTTTAAGATGAGTTCCATGGGCAAAATGGACTTTTTCCTTAGAATTTAGGTGAAGCAGATGAAGGAAGGGTTCTTCATAAATCAATCTAAGTATGTCAATGAAAGATTGTAAACCAACTAAGACACCTATTCCCAGTAACCACAATCTTTGTCTTTATTTTAAGGAGATGATACTAATTAACATCAGTATAGGGCAATCATTGGATCTCTAATGTACCTCACAGCAAGTAGACCTAATATTATGTTTGCTACATGTATATGTGCAAGATATCAGGCTGCTCCAAAGGTATCTCACTTAGTTGTTTCCAAGAAAATCATTAGATATCTCAAAGGAGCACCACAACTCGGTCTGTGGTATCCTATGAACACCAACTTCAATCTCTATGGCTACACTTATAGTGACTATAGTGGCTACAATATCAACAAGAAATCAATATCAAGAGGATGTTAATTTCATGGTGGAAGGATAATCAAATGGCAATGCAAAAAGCAATCCTTTGTCTCAACATCTACTGTTGAAGCTGAATACATTGCTGCTGCAAGTTGTTGTGCACAGCTGTTGTGGATTCAAAATCAGATAATAGACTACGGATTCAACTTCATGAGGACTCCTATCCATATTGACAACAAGAATGCTATCTCGATTACTGAAAACCCAGTGAAGCACTCCAAGACAAAACACATCAACATCGGGTATCATTCCATTAGAGTTATTCATGAGAAAAACCTAATTAAACTAGTCAAAGTTGACTCAAATGAACAGTATGCTTATTTGTTCACCAAAGCATTTGATCAACAAATATTTAAGTATCTTATTACGGCTATTGGGATAATAAAAATTGACTAGTATATCTCATTTGAAAAACCTTTTTGTTTTAAATGTGTCTTGTCTTTGTCAAATACAATCTATGCCCGGTTACAATAAGTTATTCTTCAAAAATTAACTAAGTATGAGTGCTTCTGAAGATAAATTTACCCTTGGAATATTTCTTCATAATCTTCCGAAGGTAACTTTCTTAAATCTGGCTTTATCTTCCGAAGAGCTTTCAGTATTGGAAGTATATCTTGTCTACTTCTGAAGCTTGAAAACTTCTTCATTTGGAAGACCTTCTTACACTCAGAAGTAAACTTATTTACCTTCGGAAATAAGTATTGGCTTTGGAAGAAGAAACCCTTCAGAAATACATTTACCCTCGGAAGAAGACTTTACTTTGTAACGGAAACCTTTGCACCTAATATGGAATCTTTTAAATGGTTTTTAATCTTAGTGCCCTTGTCACATCTTACCCTAAACCATCACTTCACCTTATCCATTCGCCACTTTCACCCATTTAAATACTTCTGACTCACTACTTCAATCTTTTTACCACTTATATTGCCGAAAGAACTCCTCATCTTCAACCTACCCTGCTTCAAACTTGTTTCCTCTGTTCTTACCTTACAATGGCACTTAACCCTCAGCATAACCAGGTCGCACTCCTTGACTCATCCAAGGATGTTGACTTCTCAACTATCATCTCCTTTCTCACCCAATCTACCTACTACACCACTTTGACTGTGAACACCTTCATTTATTCGAACCATATGGAGGAATTTTGGGGCAACGGTCAAATTGAAACCCTAAATGGAGTTAGGGTTATAAAATTGAACATATGTGGCCAGGAGTTGATCATATTAGAACAACTCATCAGGGAGAATCTGGAGCTTCATGATGAAGGCGCTCCTATAAAATTCCCCAAATCAGACCTAGATAACACATATACCCAGATGGGATATGGTGGAGATGTGAGCAGGTCTACGGTTTACAAGTTTAACTTCTCATACAATTGGAAGTTCCTGATCCTTGTTGTTCTCCACTGCTAGTCAAACAAGTCTGGGGGATGGGATCAAATCTCATATGAACTAGGGTGCCTAGTTCATTGATTGGTGAAAAGCCTTCGGTTTAATTACTTAAGGTTTGTGCTAACCAACCTTATGGGGAACCTCTAAAGGGACATATTCTTCATGTATCCCAAGTTCCTTTAGCACATTATCAACTATGAGTTGGACCAGAGTCAGCTTGTCTGTGCAACTACTTTGAATGTTCCTCAAATAAGGCCAACTATCTTCAAAATCTTGAAGAGAGTGTCCACCAACTTTACTAGAAGACACACTAAGCTTCTAACAGGTATGATTAAGCCAATGGCTCCTGGTGACATCCATATTAACCCCACAGGTGATGAGGCCACACCAGCAACTATCCTCACTTTGCCAAATCTACCTACTCATCCCATCAAATCACTTATTAGAGACGTTCCAAACAAACCCTTGTTCAATCTCCTCTAGTTGAACAAGTTCCCTTTTTTCTATCCAAAAAGGCTACAGTGGAAACATGGGCTCCCACTTAGTTTGAGGTCCCACCTTCCTTCACCATTGACCTTAATATGGGTATTGAGTCTCCTCAGTCTCAATCCCATGAGCCCAAAACTCAAATTGAAAAACCTCAGGGTGAATCTCTATATTCCCCTGAGCAGCCTAAAAAGGACAACCTCACCATTGGCTCAATGCAATTAGACATTGTTCAAGGTCTTAGGTCAATAGGAATAACTACTATATCCTTTACTGACCTATTGATAGGTTCTGATGAAGAGATTATGTCTTACCAAGGCAGTGAAGTTGATTCACAACACCTTTTTAAAGGATCAACTGAGCCTAAGGAAACCTCTACTCTTTAGCCCACATCAACAGACCCAAACTAAGGTGAGTTCCACTAGAGTGGATGAGACTCATGTAGATTTAGCTGCCACTACTGCAGGTGCCTCACTGGGCCCTCAGGACAGTGGTAACATTGCTGAGACTAAATCTACGACAACCAAGCATACTAATTGTTGATACATATGTCCCTAGTTTATGTACTTAATGTAAAAGTCTGTCATGGCTTACATATGTGTAATGATGTGTAATGATGTGTAATGAAATGATAATGATATATGATTGTGCTTTGATGTTAATGTATCTTTAATTCATATATATGAACATATTATGTAGGTTTGAAGTTGTTGTATGATTATCCATGCTAATGGACCATACTTATGGACCATACGTATGGATACATCATGCTAATGAACCAGTCGCATGACTAAACCAGACGACTGGATCAGTCGTACGAGTGAGACATGAGATTGACTCAGTCGCACAACTAAACTTCAGTCGTGCGTATGAATCAGTTGCATGGGTCAGTCGCATGACTGAACCATACTAATGGTTCAGTCGCACGAATGAAGACTGCAAACCTATAAATACCACTTAATTCGTGGAAAAATAAATATTGGAACACATACTCATAACCTAGTTGTCCAGAGCATCCAGAAACCCTATTCCAAGTTCATAGATCGCATCTGATCGTCTTCTACTCGTTCTTAACATTTCTTTAATCCTTAGATTGAGCGGGATTGCGTTCTCACTGATTGGATCGCCAATCAAATAGAATTCCGCACTACTTGATCTGGTTTCACGCATAATCAGTTAGTACTCCGTACATACACGGTCCTAACAAGTGGTATCAGAGCTTTGGCTCTTGATTTTACGTGTGATTTGATTAGTTTCGGTGTAAAAATCACATTTTTCGTTCAAAAGATTCATTCTTTTGGGTCAAAAAGTGTTTTTGACGTCTCCAGGTCTCAAAGTTTACGTTTTTTGGCATACGGCAAATTAGGGTTCCTGAAAAATTGTGTTTTTGTGTCAAAGTGTCAAAAACCTTCGATTTTGCAAAAACAGTAGCCTTCAGTCACATGATTGGCTCAATCGCACGATTGAACTCAATCGCACACCCGATTCGCACGATTGAACTCAGTCGCTCACTTATTCATACGACTGAACAACCCTATTTACCTGTCTCCAATCTCACTCTCCATACGTACGACTGAATCCAATCGCATGATTGAATTCATTCGCACACTTCAATCGCATACCTCATTCGCACGAGTGATCCATACGTCTAGTCCATTCGCACGAGTGAGCAAGTCTAGTTTTGAAGTTCAAAGTTAAAAGAGATGGAAGACCAGTTCTCTGCTTTTACTGCTGGACGAGACTCTCGCATCCAGAACTTTCTGCTTCTGAAAATGAATATGGGAATCACAATAAACCACCTAAACTAATAACGTTAGATGATTACCCATAATGGAAACAAAGGTTCGAGATCTATCTAAATGGAGTCGATCCTAATCTTTGGGAATCTATTGAGACAGGTTATAGTATGCCAGTCGGAGCTAATGGTGTTAAGCTAACTTTAGGAGGTATGACTGATAGCCAGAAAGCCAAGTACAATGCTGAAAAGAAGGTGTATGCCTTGTTGACTCAGTCGATACCGAAAGATATCTTTAATCAATATTCTGAGAACAAACAGGCGAAAAAGCTATGGGATGCTTTGGAGAAAAGATATAATGGAAATGCAACGTTGAAAGCATTGAAGGCAAAAGCTCTCAAGAAGGAGTTTGATAACTTCTCCTCGATCGGGAAAGAAAGCTTGGACAATATTATCGATAGATTCTACCATTTGATGAGTGAGCTGCACACTCATGGGGTAACCACGTCTATGGAAGATAAAGTGTCAAGCTTTGCTGATAGTTTGCCGGAGAAATGGGACTCATTTGTGTCTAATCTAAGACAAAACAATATACTTGCAAAATTAGACATAAATGACTTTATCCTGAAATTAAGGGAGGAGGAATTGAGGATGAAGTACAGATCACAGAAAGGATCCTACGACCAATATCTTTCACTTTATAACTCATCTCCCACTCCAACCAGTTCAGGAGCACCACTCCAAACTGCCTTTGTATCTAGTTCAGCAGCTCCTTCCCAAACCACTGCTTCAGGATCAGAAACATCAGGGTAATCATGTACCCAAAATATAGTGCCTGAAGCCAATGCTACTAAGTTGAAGACCGAGAATCTCGGTAATATCATGGTGGAAGTTGCAAAGGAGCACATGGGTCTTCTAGTAGTTGTTGTTCATTCCTATGATGGTCTAGTTGCAGGGAAGATTGGAAACTGCCATCTTGCAGATGAAGATTATGAGCAGGTGGATGAAAATGAACTAGAGAGAATGGATATTATGTGGGCCTTGGCTAGTGCTGTCCGAAGGGCGAAAAAGTTTGTGAAAATGGCTGGATAGAATTTGGTAGCCACAAAAGACAAACTTTGGTTTCGACAAAACCAAAGTTACCTGCTTTAATTGTGGTGAAAAGGGGCATTTCAAACGTGAATGTATAAAGCCCAAGAAAATAGGTAACGGAAATCCATTCTCAACCTTCAACCGTCAAGACAAAGACAAGAGTGGAACTACCTCATGAAGCAAAGAGACAAAGACCTTGACTGCCTAAGGTGACGAAGGGCAGGACTGGACCTTCAGTTTTGTGTCTCCAGGAGAATCAAACATTGCTTCCATCGAGGGACTGGATGACGACTCTGCAAGTGAAGATGAAATCACAATTGAACAAGTACTGTCAGATAATGAAGAAGCTATGATGTTGTAAATCACCTGATTGAAGAAGAACTCAGAACGACATGTTCAGAATCTCCAGCATCCGAAGAGTCAAATTCTGGATTGATGGCTGATTCAACTGAATCTTCACAGGTAAGTACAAAAAATCAACTTTTTGAAAAACATGCTTGTAATGAATGTAACAAATTTAGAGAAAGCATTGATTTGAAATTTGCTAGGTTATTAGACCACAATGATAGCTTAGTAAATGATTTACAACTGTCCACAAAAGCTAATTGTATTTTGAAACAAAATGAGCACATTTATAAAGAAAAAATAGAACTCTTAGGTAAACAACTACGGGAAACCGAGGTTGTTGCTCTTAATCAAGATAATGATATAAAGTTCTATTAAATTCTTTGGAAGAAACAAAGAAAGAGAAAGCAATTTTAGAAGTCGAAGTCAACTCATTAAAACAAAAACTACACAGTTGGACCAGTTCTTCTCACATAGTTCAACACTTAGTGAAAGAATGAAATAATGGGGAAGGGTTGGGTTACAAAGTAGTCCCATCACCACATGAGATCATGTTAAATAAAAAATGTAGACTTGTAAATAACAACCTAATTAAGGATCATATGGTGTCCACTCCTCTGGTTAGTGATCCAGATTTCACTGGTAAACCAATGAACGGTCAGGTTCACCAAAGTCTATTTCAGAACCCAAACTGACTAAACCAGTTAACCACACACGTGCTAGTCATCAAAGTCCAACCAAAGGGCATGTTAAAGATGTTCAAAACGTCAAAACAATTAATTTTGTTAATAAAAGTGATACATCTAAACGAGAAGTGATTAAACCGAACCAGACTCATGTCACACCTGTATCACACTCAACCCCACATAAACAGTTTCCTCATGATGTAGAAGGGAGAGCATGCTACAGTTATGGGAAGAGAGGACACATCTCTTCTAACTTCCTTATTATCAGACTCCTAGACAGAAAATTGAACTTTATGATAAAAAACCAAGTTCTTCGAAAAGGAGTTCTATTACTCCACCAAAGAGAATTAATGAACATAAAGCTCAAACTGTAAGCCAGTCGTCTGTTTATCACAAACAAGCTTACACAAAATTGGATTATGGAAAGAAAAGTCGAGTCCATTATCTGATAATGAGAACAATAAGAAGAATGATATGCCCTCACCCTCAAATGGACAGTGGGTTGAGTTTATGATGTGTGATTCCTCTGGGTCACCCAAGCCAGTTAAGGCTTGGGTCCCAAACCTAAACTAATTGTTTCCTTTGAATGTGCAGGGTGTCCGTTACAGTGCTATCACAAATACCTGGATTGTTGATAGTGGGGCGTCTAGGCACATTACCAGGAACTTGTCTTTCCTTTTCAATGTTAAACAAATAAAAGGGGGACATGTATCGTTTGATGGGAATAAAGGAGGATACATCACCGTTCAAGGCGAAGTCGGAAACCAAAAAGTCAAGTTTGATAAGGTCAACTACGTTCAACAACTATAGAATAACTTGCTTTTAATATCCTAGATATGTGACAAAGGATTCAAAGTTTTTTTTTCAAGAAGAAGTGCTACGTATTGAAGAAAGACTACGTTATCCTGGAGGACAAAATCTTAATGTTAGCTTCAAGATATAATAACTTATATGTCTTGGATCTCTCATAAGCCTCCACAACCGATCAAAACGTTCAATGCTTCTTGTCAAAGGCAACAGAGAGGGACTCAATCTCCTGGCATAGGAGAATACGACACATCAATCCACAGAAGATAAATCATCTGATCCAGAATGATTTAGTGAATTGAGTGAATGTCAAGAACTTTCAACTTCTGGATTTTTGTGTAGCGTGTAAGAAAGGTAAACAGACCAAGAAGTCTCATAAGGCAAAGAAGTAAATTCAATTGACCTGCCTCTCGAACTTCTACACATGGATCTGTTTGGTCCTGTCAGCACCAAAAACATCGCTGGTGATTTGTACTGTTATGTAGTTACCAATGATTACTCAAGATTATGTTAAGTGATGTTTTCTAAAATCCAAATTAGAAACATTTGAATCTTTCAAAAAGATGGTGACTACATTGGAATCTCTCTACAAGCTGAAAGTGAGACAAATTCGCTTAGAAAACGGCACGGAGTTTAAGAACTAGTGGACGGAGGCGTTCTGCAAAGAGAAAGGAATTGTACACCAGTTCACATCTGCCTACATCCCACAAATGAATGGAGTTGCTGAACGAAAGAACATGAGCTTGATAGAGACAGCGAGAACGATGCTAGCCGACTCGAAACTGCCTATCCAATTTTGGAACGACGCAGTTGCCAATGCATGTTACACCCTCGATCGAGTCTTGGTGGTCAAACGTCATGGTAAAATGTGTTATGATTTGCTCCAGCGGCGTAAACCTTATCTGGAGTACCTCGAACCATTTGGGGTACCATGTACGCTGCTGAAGAAAACTCAGTCAGGGAAGTTCAGTGAGAAAGCTGAAGTAGGGATCTTTCTAGGATACAATATACCGGACAAGAGAGTTTACAACAACTCAACGGGTCAGGTAGAAGTGTGGTGCAACGTTGATGTTCAGAGATACACCACCCCCTATTGGAAAGGGACCCTTATTCTTTTTTGACTATGATGGATTCTTTAAGTCCTTCAACATCCCTCTCTCCCTTCCTAATGATGAGTTATCGGCTAGAATGATGTACGATGTCTTAAATACACCGTCACTAGACTCGACAACATCAGTTCCACAAGGTGCATTTTCTAGTCCTTTAGGGGGAGCACTTGATGTAAGAGACTCCTCATCTGACGATGAAAAGGTGGATACTGAACAAGTGGACCAGGAGGAACAGGTTCCTGCTACTGAAAGTACACAAGCATCTGATGTTGATGCCTCTGACACTTCAGAACCTCACACTCCAACAGCTACAGATACTAAACCAAGACTTCAAAATATGGATCAGGAAGTAGTTGTTCCCACCACTCCCGGATCTCGAATACATGTATATCATCCTCTAGACAACATCATAGGGGATGTACAATCGGGAGTACATACAAGAAATCAGCTATACTCAGCTGATTATGCCTCAGTCATGGAAAAAGGCTATCTTAACGATGATGCTTATTAATTTTTTTATCTCAATTTGAACCAAAATATGTAAGTGAAGCCTTAAATGATAAGGCATGCGTGAGTGCCATGCAAGAAGAACTCCCACAATTCAAGAAGTTAGGAGTTTGGACACTGGTGGATAAACCAAAAGGTGCTAAGGTGATAGGCACTAAATGGGTCTTGAAATGCAAGAAAGATGACCAAGGGGTCATAATAAGAAACAAGGCTCGACTTGTAGTCCAAGGTTTTATACAAGTCGAAGGCATTGATTACAATGAAATGTTTGCTCCTGTAGCTAGAATGGAAGCAATCAGTATCTTCCTAGCCTATGCATCTTACATGACGATTAAAGTTTATCAACTAGATGTCAAGAGTGTGTTCCTTAATGGGGAAATTCGTGAGACAATGTATGTCAGTCAACCTGAAGGATTTGAGGATCCTTATCATTGGGATAGAGTTTACAAGTTGGATAAGGCTCTCTACTGGCTACATCAAGCCCCGAGAGCATGGTATGAGAAACTCTCAACTCATCTGGTGAAACATGGTTTTCGCAGAGGAGTTATTGACTGTACACTGTTCATCAAAGAAAAGGATGGCGACTTACTATTCGTACAGATTTATGTTGATGACATAATCATCGGTTCCAGAAACGAAGAGTTATGTAAAGAATTTGAATCTGTCATGAAAGCAAAATTTGAGATAAGTGCAATGGGGGAGATGAAGTTCTTCCTAGGATTACAGGTGGATCATACACCAAAAGTAATCTTCCTACATCAGACTAAATATGTAGGGGACATCCTCAGTCGGTTTGACATGGAGAACGCTTCAGCTGTTGGTACTCCGCTTGCCACGAACCACGATGTGGCACCCAACGAAAATGGTGATCTGGTTGATGCTACAATGTATAGAGGAATGATCGGATCCCTTATGTATCTCACAGCGTCTCGTCCTGATATCATGTATGCGACGTGTCTGTGTTTCTGATATCAGGTGAAACCTAACGTCAACCATCTCATAGGTGTTAAAAGGATTTTCCGTTATCAGAATGGTAGTCCAACACTCGGGTTATGGTATCCTCATGATGATGAATTTGAGCTTACAGCGTATAGTGACTCGGATTATGGCGGTTGCAAAATGAATTACAAGTTAACATCAGCAGGATGTCAGTTCTTTGGTAGACGGTTAGTCACTTGACAGTGTAAGAAGCAGACCCCCGTTACTCTGTCAACATGTGAAGCTGAATACGTTGCTACTGCAAGTTGCTATTCACAAATCATCTGAATTCAACAACAAATGCACGAATACGATTTGCAATTTTCTAACACTCCTATCTATGTTGATAATTCTGCTGCTATAGCCGTAACAAAAAATCTGGTCCATCATCCTAAAACTAAACACATCGACATTAAATATCACTTTATACGTGACTGTTTTGAAAAGCAATTAATCGATGTGGTTAAAATAAATACGGATTTTCAATCCGCTGACCTACACAAAGGCATTTGATAAACCGAGGTTTTTATATCTATTAGAGGTTAATGGCGTGAAAAAGAAATGTGACGTGATTTTAGAGGAAGATAGTGCCTAGTCCGACATTTTTTATTTTATATTTATTCTTTTGTAGTTTATTTTATTTTCCTGTTTATGAAAAATCCAAAAACACAAAAATATTGTCGGTTTTAGTATTTTAGGGGGAGAATAGGTTAGATTAGTATTAAATGAGTTGCTTTATTTAATTACTTAAAAAAACAAGGGAGGAGGACAACTTAGCTAAAAGGAATATAATCAAAACTATGATACTGATTCAACATTTATGGAAAATGATAGTACATAGGGAACAAATTGTTTGGGACTTTAACAAAATTTAAATGATAAAGATGCAAAATTCGACATATCAGTCTAAGAAGTATAAGCAAAATAAAAGGAAAAATAATAATAAAACTAGTATGCTATAAGGTAACATAGAGAAGGTAGACCTAGAGGTTTCTAGTTCATTATATGATGTGTCGGTAGATTCAACACAATAGATGAGTAGACCTCATTGGTGGTTTAAAATTCAAACTAAGTTGTTTAACTCGCTGTGGGTTCCCATCTTATCCCTGATTAACACAATCAATGTAGTTCCAATAAGGGGTGAAGAGCAAAATAAACATCACAAATGTATGCAAACGACCATAAAAATGAGCATAGCATATGGAAAAATGCAAAATGCAATCAAGCTAATAACTTATGTTGTTAGTGAGTTATGTGCAAAAAGAAAATAAATTATCTAACAAGAAGATAGGTTGTGTGCCTCTCTGTTGTGTGGTGGCACTGACCTGAGGATAAGCATAACCTAAATATTCTAGAATTCATTGTTGTTTGCACCTCTCTGCTGTGCGATGGCACTACCTGAGGCTTAGCATCTCTTTGAAAGCTCTTAGAATAGTTTCTTCTTGTCAAAATACCCGTAGACCGCTCAAAAATCTCCTGAGAAACGTTGATTACTATATAAGCATGGGATCCACAAATGCTGGTTGAAATAATTAAACCTAACTCATCACCAATGTGAGTACAAAATCTGTGTATGGATTTAAGTGGACAAATATACTGACAATCATCGTGAGCTGCAACTCTTGATAGTCAAAATCATTGTGTGCATCTTATAGCTCTAGTATGATTTCCTAAAATTGTTGTTGACTCTCGGTCAAAACAAGAATCTAGTATCAAAAGAGTTTATTAAAATGTCCCAAATGGTTCTGATATACCTGTATGATTCCATAATGAATCGTACCAGATATTATAAAATAGAATTGAAGCTGCGCTATCCAGGTTGTAAAATCGGTTAGACGTACTCTAATAGGTTGAAATCCATCTCCAATCAAAAATTATAAAAAATATATCTTGTTTTGCTTTTTTAATTTCTAGCTGTTTTTATTTATTTATTTTAGTCATTTAGTAGGTAAAAGTCGGACTATACACATGTATTCAATCTGTGAATCACTCACTAAAAGGGGTCACGTTTGAGGTGACCAATCGGGTTTTTAAATTAAAAAGGTCATGTCTGAGATGATCGTTGGTCATAATGTCTTTTAAATAGTTAATAGGATAAAGGTTGAAAGTGCATGAGGTCAAACTCATAAGTCTAAGTGATTCGCACGATTGGATCATGAGTATGAGCCAATCACACGATTGAACCATACGTATGGACCAGACATATGATTGAACCATAAGCATGGGTCAATCCATGCGATTGGGTCACCAGAATGAACCAATCGCACGAATGGAAGGGAACGAATGAGTTAGTCGCACGACTAAACCCAGTCACACGAATGGATGTGAACGACTGAGTCAGTCCACGACTAAACCCCAGTCGCACGAATGGATGTGACCGACTGAGCCAGTCGCACGAATGAAACGTGCAAATAGGTCCAGTCGCATGACTGAAGGTAAACCTAGTATAAATAGAGGGGAGTCGGTCGCACATTCTCATCACCCTTCAATCGCTCCCAAATCATACGAAAGCAAAGTTACTCTGCCAAAATTCGATTTCATTGATTTCGCACTGTGATTGTGATACTAACGTGTACTCTCTTCATCAGCAGGTACTTAGTGACTGAAATCGCACGAAATGTTCGGTTTAATAAAGCCCAAATGACCTAAATTGGTCAAAACAAGAACCGAGACAAAGATGTCAAAATAAACCACCAAAATGGACTAAATCGTTAATTTAAAGAATATTTGGTGTTATTTTGAGTTTTTGCGAGTCTAATGAGCCTAACCACAACGTTTAACAATAAGTATTAACCAAGAACTTATTTAATAGTGTCGAACAGAGACTCATGCGAATGGAAATGCTGATGAGCTTCAATCGCACGATTGAGCTGGGCGTCTAACTCAATCGCACGAATGAACCATGCATATGAGTTCAGTCGCGCGACTGGGTCAACTGCATGGGACAGTATATGACTAAACTCAGTCGTAGGCTCAATCGTACGTCTGAGCTCAATCGCACGACTAAGACTCAGTCGCATTGTCCATTCGCACGACTGAACCAAGTGATTCAAGTTCATTAAACTTAAAATGTCAATTACTTAGACAAATTCTAACGTTAATGTATTTTGTGTTACAAAACATCGCCAACAGATGAACTATGAGCACGAAGCACAATCTCTGTGCTCATCTTGACGTCACATCCCGGAACGCTTCTGAGTTCGCGGGGATCCTTACAATTTTATGGAGATCGAGGATCTTCAAGGCTATCTCTACTCCGTGCACACCATACAGATCAATTTAGTAGGCTTTCTGGGAAAGCGCTGTAGTAGACAGGTCCGCTGAGCCTCATCGCATTCGGAGTTCTATTTTTGGTCAGGAGATTGAGATCAGGGAGGATGATCTGAGGAGGGTTTTAGAGTTAGGTAATGATGGTGAATGCCCAACCAGGCTGCATCCACTAACGGTTCGAGGATGTTTCCTTCGGATCAAGTACGTTGGGGACATTAATGCATGTGTGCTCAACAAGAGCAACTTGTGCCCCCAGTTCAAGTACTTGGCCCATGTGCTGCTCAAGTGCATATCCTCAAGGAAGGGAGGCTTTAATGAGATGTCTAATCAGATCCAAAACGCTTACGTGGCTCTAGTATTGAATCATCCATTCAGTTTCTCTCGGATGAAATTCACGTATATGGTAGAGAACATAGAGGCCAATGGCAAGGAAGGCTTCTGCATGTACCCTTGTTTCCTAAAGATAATTATTGACTAGAAGCTTCCTTTGCTGCCTAAGGAGAGAGATGATGTAGTTACCCTTGAGGTTATGGATGACACCACCCTTGGGAGGATGAAGGTATACTGGGGCAAGCAGGTAAAGCCCCCGGTGAGGAGATTGTTTGGGCATCTGGCTCGAGAGGACTACGTGGCGCCTGTTCGCAAGAAGTGGTGTCACGATGACAGTGATTCGGAGTCTGAGCCTATAGTTTTTCCCACCGAAGACGACGATGACGATGTTAGTGGTGATGGTGGAGATACAGGCCCCACTTCATCCAGGGCCACTGCCACCGATACTCCATCTCTACCATCCACACAGGGTGGAACTAAGCGGGTAGCATTTCATTAAGACTTCCTGGCAGATAAGGAGGAAGAGTCAGATGAGGAGCCGTTGGTTAGGACAGTAGGAAGCAAGGTTGTTGCAATGGAGAGAGGGATTGCGGCGGTTGGTGGACGCTAGGGTGAGTCCAGAGATGCTGCTACTACTGATACTGATCCATCATACATCCCTGACCATCCCATCAGCCCAGGGGGAGCATCCTCTTCTAAGGGCTCGAGGAAGAAGAGGATGGCTCAACCCCATGGCATGAAGAGCAAGAGGAGGATTACACTAATCACCACCACATCCACCACCTCTACCACAGCTACCACCACCACTATCACACCTCGTACCACCACTACCACACCTCCCACCACCACTACCACACCTCCTACCACCACTACCACAACCACCCCTTCACCATCCACTCCTATTCCACCTCCCATATTCACCACATCCACCACCACTACCACCACCCAACGAGCCGGGACTTCTACACAAGTCCCAATGAGCCATGGACCCACTCTACCCTCTATCGGGGTAGAGGAGTAGCTAGCGAACCTCAACCGGATGGTGCTAAAGCTGCTTGCTACTGATGAGCAAAGAGCTACACAACTAAACTAGCATATGGAGCTCAATTCTCTCAAGCTCAGCAGATTACACAGCTGCAGGAACAAAATGCACATTCTGTTTAGAGGATAGAGGAGCTAGAGAGAAAGAACAACAAGATCTTGCTCAGGCTAAAAGGATCCAAAGGTGAGCCTTTAAAGATCAGGGAAGGTGATGATGATGATGATGATGATGACGATATCGGTGAAGAAGATGAGGGTGATGATGAAGGACTAAGTGGAAAGAAGAGAGGAGATGATGATGATGATAAAGGTGATGCTACTGCATCAGTCTCTGCTCAGGGTCAAGAATGGCGTACTAAGAGAGCTCAAGATCAAGGAGAATCGTCTTCAGCTCCTCTAGTTGAAGAATTGACCGATCAAGATAAAAGTAAAGATTATATGTTTTGTATTTAGAAAATTTTTGTACTTGATTAAAATATTACATTAATGTAATTTATGGTTATTTATGTTTATCTATGCTTAACTGTCTTGATTAAATACTAATGATTGATGTGTTAAATGTTTAAATCAAGCAGGTAAAACATCACAGCAAGATGAATATGATATTGCCCCTTCAGCAAATCAAGTCTCAATTCATAATTATTCTTGATTTGCAAAGGATTGTACAAAGGTCAGTGAGCTACACTCCTGAAGAAGGAGAAATTATTCACGATCTGACCGACGAGCAACTTGCTGAGATGTTCAGACTGAACCCCGATGAGCTTGTCAAAGACGCTCCAAAGGTCGATGTTATGAGTGAGGATGAGTTGAACGATGTAGATGAGATTGAGATAGAAGATGTCACTGCAGAACACGATCCACAGTACACTGATCCGGAAGGACATGTTATCCCCAACTTGGGTGAAACATTTGACAGTGCTACTTTTGATAAGTCGGATGAAGTGGAGAAAGATAAAGAGAAAGAAGAAAGCACAGCCCAAGCCTCAGATGCAGATGTTGATTTAAAGAAGGCTAAATGGGCAGTTTGTTTTGCTGAAATAAAAGCCTAACGCGCGCTGCCAAAGCAAAATGCCTACATAAAGCTCTATAGAGTCAAAAGACATCAGAAAGTGTCAGGAAAGATCATAGCGTGGGTGTATTTTGAAGATCTAAATGTTTATGCTGTAAAGAGGGAGAAGGGAATAGAGTGCTTCAGGTATCCTCATGATCTGAAGACTCTCCCAGGTTTTGAGATCAACCAACTGGCATGCTTAAATCTATTGTATGCTGATCCCAGAAAGATGTCAGGTTGGTTTGAGTCTGCATTAAAGAAAGAATACCACACCAGATGGGTGAACTTCAGACCTCAACAGCCAAAGAGGTTTATTCGCAAGTCTGAAGTGGATCCTGTTACTGGAAAGCCTAAAGTAGTGTTGAAGTGGAGTCCCCCGTGCACAATATCAAAGATTCCCTTACAGGCAATGCCTTAGGACTTCACTCCACATTTCAAATGGTGGTATTATGACTGGAGGACGGGTGAAGCGGTTATAGTTCTAAATAGAGAAGGCAAAATGGAAACTATCAGGGTATTCGACCCAATATGGCTTACCAACTTGTCTGCAGAAGATATCTACACTTTATACAAGTGGCCACTGTTCTATGACGCGCAAGATATTGTACAAGCTCTCAAATTCTAGAATGTGATACGACTCTACTTTGCATTTGAAATACATGTAGGAGACATAAGAGAGGAGAAGTACAAGAGATTTGAAGAGCATATGAAGAATGTCAGACATTAGAGTAAACTAGGTCCAAGGAGGAGTTTGTTGATACATATGTCCCTAGTTTATGTACTTAATGTAAAAGTCTGTCATGGCTTACATATGTGTAATGATGTGTAATGAAACGATGTAATGATATATGATTGTGCTTTGATGTTAATGTATCTTTAATTCATATATATGAAGATATTATATAAGTTTGAAGTTGTTATATGATTATTCATGCTAATGGACCATACTTATGGACCATACGCATGAATACATCATGTTAATGAACCAGTCGCACGACTGAACCAGACGACTGGATCAGTCGTACTAGTGAGACATGAGATTGACTCAGTCCCACGACAAAACTTCAGTTGTGCGTATGAATCAGTCGCATGGGTCAGTCGCACGACTGAACCATACTAATGGTTTAGTCACACGAATGAAGACTGCAAACCTATAAATACCACTTAATTCCTGGAAAAATAAATATTGGAACACATACTTATAACCTAGTTGTCCAGAGCGTCCCAAAACCCTATTCCAAGTTCATAGATCGCATCTGATCGTCTTCTACTCGTTCTTAACGTTTCTTTAATCGTTAGATTTATCGAGATTGCTTTCTCACTGATTGGATCACCAATCAAATAGGATTCCGCACTATTTGATCTGGTTTCTCACATAATCAGTTAGTACTCCGTACATACATGGTCCTAACACTAATGACTCTGAAAGAGACATCATTATGCATAGGAAACCAGGGCACCAATAAACCATTACTGGTGGTGAGGATGAACATACAAGGTATGTTACCTTATCTCCTCATGATTCTTCTCAAGAAGATGAGGGAAGTATGCAACTCACCATAAACAATCTACTCACTAAAGTCTTAAACCTTGAATTCAGGGTCAAGAATTTAGAGGAGAGGTCCGCCACTTAGCAACTTGAGATAAAAAATCTCAGGGCTAAACTAGTTGAGAAACAGACTGAGAGATTTGTTAGGCATGTACCAATTCAAGTTTCAATGACTTCTTCCTCTAGCTCATCTAGCTCTCAAGATGATGCTACCAAAAAGGGGAGAAAGTTTAGAGACAATCACACATGGCGTCCACCAGCTCAGCCATCTCAATGCTCTCCTTAACGTATCCTATTCATCATTTAGATGTTTTCCTGGAGGCTCCTCCAATCATCCTCCAGGTGGACCCAAGGTTGCTCAAAGATCTAAACAGGTTTCTAACCTTGTTTCTTATGGGATCTTAAATGTGACAACCAGGTCCAGATGTTGATGTAGCCTACTTTGGGGCTGAAGAGCTTTAGAGACTAAATACACATTCTACAACTGTTGAGGGAGTTGGTCAACCTAAAGTCCACATGGAACCTAAGATTGATTTTGAAAGGGAAATAGAAACTGATGGCCCAATAACCAAAATAGTTGGGACAAATAATGTATTTTCACAGACTTTCAAAGCTGAAGTCAAAGTTGCGGAAGAACAATTTCAGTCTTCCGAAGTTGCGATGGAAGCTGTGGAAGGGCTTTACTCCTTCTTTGATGATCTAATCATCACAAATGCAATTCTGAAACTAGCAATCAAGGTGAATAGTGAGGACTTTCTCAAGTTACTCATTGCTCAAACACCATCATCATCACATGCTCTAGCCACCACTCAACAACCTGAACCCTTTTCTCAAGAATCTCCAAAATCTAAAGCTTTTGAAGATGTCAATGGAAAGAGGAAGCTGATAGAGAAAGAACTTTTAGAGGAGGAAAGGTTGGAAAAGTTAAGAAGAAAAGGAAGACTCCCCTTAGGGAAACTACTAGCTGCAAGTAGCAAAGCAGTTGCAGCCAACCAAAAGGCAGTCAACAACCAGAAAAAAGTGAAAGTGATAGATAGACTTGTCAAGCTGCGAGTTGCAAATGAAGACGTACTCCTCTTGCCACTTGAAGAGCTGATTGAGTTAGAGAAGGCAACCTTACTGATAAGAGAACAAGAAGAAGCAACAAGGTTGGCCTTGGAAGAAGTAAACTTAAGGAAGAAGGAGGAAGCTGTCAACAACTTAGGAGTGATAGGATAGCTTTCCTAAACTCCAGAGGATTCTCTCTTGAATAACTTTCTCCACACAACAATGACACAATCTTGTGGCTTGTAAACAAAGAACATAATCAAATAGAGAAGAAGAGAAATCCAGGGAAAATTTGAAAAAGAAAAAAAAGAAGGAAGATAATGCTCAGCTTGCAGCCATGAAGAAGTCTGGGACAAAGCCTGGATGAAGGGCTATCTCAGGGCCCATGGCTTCTTAGGCAGGCAGGTTGGATCTATGTCTGTGAAGACCCAGTTGTGTATTGTCAGTGAGATCAAGGCTGACATACGCTCAGGAAGAAGGAAAGAGATATACCGAAAAGTACAGGGGATGACTTTCACACCTACTCCGTAATCACAACATCAACTTGAACCTATCCCTTTCCCTTTCCCTATTAAAACTGAACTAAACTCTGAGCCATACACCCCTGAACCCACATCATCAACCTTACCCAATTCCTCACCCACTCATTCCAAGCAACCACCATAACTACCCATCCTCAAACCTAAAACCTTACCCAGAACCCAATCCTCATCCACCAAATAACTACCCAAGTCTTCCTCTCATAAACCTAAACCTATTTCCTTAGAGGAATTTAAGGAAATCAAGAGGAAGCTCATCAACTGCATATCATTGAGCGATATCTTCTGTGAGGAAGAGTCTGTCAAACTGACTTACACTGACAACTCCTCAAGTTCCCTCATAAGAGAGCAATTCCTTGATCTCTCAAGAGGAACACTAGACCAGGTTGTCAAACTCCTTGGCCTCACCTCTGATTCATTGAATGATGAATAGAAGAAGTTTAGAAGAAGGCTAGTGACTCTGCTAGATACAAAGAAAGCTGACAAGGTTCTTAGTCAGCCTCATGTGCCAAGAAAGAAGATCATCCAGTGGAGGTTCGATGAATCCTCTCATAACTTTATTGTTGAGAGAGAGAATGGAGAGAGCAACAGGCTAAATGTTCCTTCTCTACTACACTCAAGCAGATTTGATATAGCTGAGTTAGCAAAGAAGCCATTCCCCAATCCCTCTAACTTCGACATAGCCGCTCATATCAGAAATCATTTGAGCAACCTTCATCTTGTTAAGCTAACTGCAAAAGCTAAGATTGAAGAGGAGTTGAAGCCGAGAGAGAAGGAAGACAAGGAAAGGTCAATGATCAAAAACAAAGTCTTTTTACAAATGGTGGAAGGCCCGGATTTGGAACCAATAGTTAGATGGGAGTATGGTCAACTAACTCTCTTCAGAGGGACTTATCAGAGGGTACATATCATTCAAAGTGACAGATTGGATCTCCTATTTATGAATGATTTGTACAAACTTCTTAGCCTTATTTCTGGGAAGAACAAAGAAATAGACAAGTACTTGCTTTCCCTGGTGCCGAAAGTTTTGAGAAGCAAGAACAAGTGAGGTTTTGGTAGCATAAGCCTAGGGGGAGTTTGTTGGATCAAGTAAGGTTGGTGCAACCAAATCCAAACACTTAGACGTTTTTAGTACAACAAATGAGGAACTTCCGAAGACAACTTCAACACTTCTGAAGACAAGTCTAAGGAACTTCCGAAGATAAGCTTCAGCTTCCGAAGACAAAGTCTCTACTCTTCCGAAACTCAAAACTTAGAAGAAATGAAGACTACAACTTCCAAAGTATGAAGTCCAAAGGAAGCCTCGGAAGAAGTAGCCACTTCTGAAGTATAAGTGGTTTTGGAAGAACAAGTTCTTCCGAAGCCAATTAACCTTTGGAAGTACCTACTATGAACCGGTGGACATAAGTATGGTCTCTCTGACACTCCGCTACAAATCTCTGAGATACTGCATGACACTTTCCCACGTCCATGTAGTTGACCATACTTTCTTCCACTGTTCACATCTTATTAATTAGTACAGTTGCCAATTTTAGTTGGTAACAAAAGGTATGTCATGGACATGTCATGACTACCATATCTTAGATAATACTTTATCTAAGATACCATAACTATAGATTTGTAGTATTTGATTTAGTCTAAGGTATCAAGTTGGTATCAAAGTATATCCGGCTATAGGTAGTAGTATATATAGTTTCTCTTTGTAACTCATGTATCATGCTTGTAAGAGTCTTGTAAAACTTTGAGTTGAGAAATAATATATACAAAAATCTTGATAAATATTCTCTTGTGTTTACTTTTATTTACTTAGTATATTATCATCAACTTTTAGAAGGATCTTGATTCATCACAAACCCAAGTGTTACTTAGTGAGTTTGAGAGAACAATACTAGTGTTGAGTACAAAGACCGATCCTGCAAGTTTGTAAAACGTTTATGTTTTCTTGTAATATTTTTATATTTATTAAGAACTAACACGTGACTACGAGTGACAAGTTTTGTTGTGAACTATGACCAAAACTCTGATATAAATTATGAAAGTATATAAAATTGAATTTGGTGTTTCACCTTCAGGGATACATCACCCATCCTCCAAAATCTGTACCCTTTTACACTATCAAGGTACACAATAAAGATACATATATGTTATGAAATCAACTTTTCCATGTTTTAGTCTCCTTTCAAACCTTCATATTCTAGTCTCCTTTCAAACCACATTTCCATGGGGTTTTCATATTGGAAGCAAATAAGGAAGATAAATTTACCAAATAAGAAGCTTTATACACCTAGAAAACCTTAGGAAACCAAGAATTACTCAACATACATATAACATTATCTAGAAGAATCTTGTTCATTCTTTTCACTAACCCATTATGTTGGGGGTGGGGTAGCAGAAACATGTAAATGTCTAGATATGCTTCAACTTTTGAAATAACCATAACTGTTTACTACACAACTCAATGCCATTATCTCTTCTTAATTTCTTAATTCTCCTGCCAATATGTCTTCCCACAAGTGTTTTCAATTCTTTATATTTCTCAAATGCTTTATTTTTATGTTTTAAAACAACACCCACACCCTTTTAGAATAGTCATCTATGAAAGATATAGAGTATCTTACTCCACCTAGTGATTTGTGCTTTGCATGACGTAAAGATCAAAAATGGACATAGTAAAGAACACCTTGAGTAGATTGAATCCTTTCATAATTTTGACTATGTGAGCCTTTTTCGTGATGGAATATTATTTGAACTCAGCCTTCTTCCCCTTTAAATCACGAAGGACATGGTGTTTGTTATGTTCCTTGAGATCATAATCACTTATATGGCCTAGTCTTCCATAGCATAACATAATATAATTAATCTACTTATCCTCCACCATACTACATACACCACTAATCACACTTTCATCCATCTTATAGGTGTTGTTATCACCTCTTGTTCCTAATAAGATTACCGATGAGCCTTTTATCACCTTAGCACTACCATGTTTTAAACTCATATAATAATCATACAATTCAAAAGTTCCTAATGATATCAAGTATCTAGTTAAATAGGTATATACCTAACACTTGTAATAACCAATTCAGTGCTATTATATAACTTTAGAGTGATGGAGCCTTGATCATGAATTCAACATGGTCTATCATCTCCTAGTTGCATTGTACCTAGATATTTTAGCCTTAGAATTATAAACTACTTTATGTACAATGTCACTGGTATGAACTATGAACACCCAGAGTCTAATATCCACTCATCATTTCCATTTCCGTTTGACACTATTCACATATCAGATCTTAAACATTTTTCTACAGATGTATCTGGAACTATTAACTTGGCCTTTAGTAGGTTGTGGCTCTAAACCTCTTCTTTTATTCTTATATGGGTGTAAGGCCCCATTCCCGGAACACTCAAAATTGGTCAATCATCACACTGAAAAACATAAAACATACATTTAAATTCATTAAAACATCGCAACGGAATAACTTAGAAACCATTTCATATATTAATGACTACTGTTACAAAATAATACATCATTTTTAAGAGTTACAAAATATCATCGTTTGCATTACATCACAAAAAACAACATAGTTATACAAATGGATGCCATCCAAAAATGGCAAGTAGCAAGTCGTTCCATCCTCAGCAACATTCACCTGCCAACCGGAAAATACATAAAAGTCAGCGTTGCTGAGTGAGTTCTAGTTTTATAAAACATAATATACTTTATTTCCATTTAAAACCATTATTTACTTTCATATGCGATCATACATCATACGTACAAATAGATAATCTTATTATTATCTTCCATCATCATTCATTATCTTTTCATTCGTTCATCAATGTACGACATCATTACCATTCGTTCTCATTCATTATCTTACTTACCGTACATGTCATACATTCATCATTACCTTTCACTTCTCATCTGGATCAATGCCATAAGCTATACCCCAAACATAGGCACGAAACGAGTACTGGGCCGAAGTCGATAAATAGACCCCTAACATTATGCACATAGCCTGGCACTAGTACCAGGGCTAGCGACAAAGATCTCATACGTTTGGTCAGTCACAAAGACTTGACCCCTGTGTGTATCCTTATGGGTTAGCTAAACCGCACACAGTTGAGCTAACAACATTTTAGAGTTGTACACCTCCTTTCATTAACTTGCAAGACTTTTCATATTTTCATTCTTACTTTCATGCATGCATTCATTCTTTCTTTGCGTTCCACTTTTCATTCATCGTTATTTTCGCTTTCATTACATAATACTTTACGTTCATTGATAATAACATAACACGCAAAGCCATGAAAATATACATAATAAGGAACATAAAGACAACATACATAAGCATACATAACATAGGCGATGCACAACATACATAAACATCATTACCCATCATCATATAACCTCATATAATCATTATACATTACCCTCGGGAGCATCCCAAGTCATAGGCTAAAACTTCTTTTTCCACAAAATTCATAAAAATATTCTAAGTATTTTAGGCGCATGAGCACTATGCAGGCGGATGACCTTTCAGGCACATGGGAACACTTAGGCACATGGGAAAATTTTGGGAACATGGGCACTATTTGGGTGCATGACCCATCACTTAGTCAGTTTGGGCATTATTCTAGGCGCATGTGTAGTATGTAGGCGCATGAGTACTCAGGCACATGGGCAGTTTAGGCGCATGGGACACTTAGTCAATTTTGGCATAAACCTAGGCACATGGATACTATTTAGGCGCATGGGTTTTCAGGTGAATGGAGACTTAGGCGCATGGTAACTAACTTAACTACCAATCAACATTTCGGTCTCCAAATCATCATTCAAATGTATTCTAAGCTTAGTTCTAACATTATAAGCAGCATAAACACATATATAACATAATCATAATAACATGTACACCCAAATCATACCCCACCCACAAACACAACTCATGAACATATGGGTATAAATACCCACCTTTATAAAAGCATACGTACATGTATTTCCAGTCCCAATATCAGTTAAAACATGTAATAAGAGGGTTCTAGAACACACCTTATGCAACTTTCAAGCAAGAATTATTCAAACTCGTACGCAAATGTGTTCAAACGCTTAAAACCCACCAAAACACACATAACCGAACACAAAAACATATATAAGCACATAGCCGAGCTATAATCAACCAAGAACACTTCAAAACATCGAATTCTTACCTTGAATTCGAATTCTTCTTCTTCTTTCTTCAAAAACCCGAGAACTCTACTCTTTCTCTCTTTATAAACCATAGACGAAAAAGTGATGTGCAAGAAGTGGGCGGCCATGCCCACTTTTTGTACAAAATAATATAATATTTTGTCTTTTTTACACTTTTTACCCCTCAACTTGGGTCTGGTTGTATTTCCTTCTTTTCTTCACCTTTATTCATTATTCCTTTTCTTTTAAATATTATGGGTGTTACAATGGGTGATCTCTCTTATGGTGCTTTTTGGAGTTACAAATGTAGTTCATCCTTTTAGTTCTTGATTTTTATCTTGAATTTACTTTGGCTTGAAAGCTTTGTTCTGATTTCCATCTTGTGAATCCAAGGATCGAAACAGGAATTATCAGGTTAGATTGAACGAATAGTGATCACAGAATTATCACTACTTGTTTAATCAATTGATGATGAAATAACGATTTTAATATGAACTAACAAAGAGCAATTCTGATAAATGTAAAACAAACAAATACAATGAATAATCATGCAGGTTTGATTCAAAAGTTTTCCATTATCATTAATTAATGATTACAATTCAACAAAATAATGATTGATGTTTGAATATTTTTGGGTTCTAATGATATTTTGGTGTATATTGTTGTAGTTTCTATTATGGTTGCTAGGGTTAGTTACAAAGATGAAATAATTCAAAAATGTGTCTAAAAGTATGCACCTATGCCTAGTATTTATAGGCCCAGGAATTTACTTTGAGGGTAACGGTAACTTTCTTATCGAGGTAAGAAAGTTACTCAGAGAATGTCTTTATGTGATGTTCTCTGACTAAAGTGAAGTTGTCTGTAGAAGTTGAATTTATAACATCACTTTAGTGTTTGACATGATGTACTTAGTGATGTACATGCAAGTGTCTTAGTTTTCCGTAGGACTTGGTCTTCCGTAGGACTTACTAAATTATATTGTAAATTTTCACAATAATTTACTTTCTCAAACTTAAGTACACCATTTGTTACCATTTCTTCACCAAAAATTTTACCTCCTTCTTATCCCCACCAAATGCCATATATGAAGCATCTTTATGTTTAAAGTCATAGAGTATTGAACAATTTCCTGTCATATGCCTGGAACAACCATTGTCAATATACCACTTGTTGTCAGTCCTCCATCTTTGTTCTTGCATACATAATGAAATCAATTAGAACATGGAATCCAAGCCTTAATGATCTTAGGCTTACCACTTGTGTATAAAATTGTTACTCCATAATGAATGAGTCTTGATGTTTCAGGTTTGATTTTAGACTCAACTGATTCATTATGTTTTGTTTGTGGTAAGGATGATTTTGTTAAAGATGGGCTTGAAACACTTTGTACTTACTTCACAATCACTTCTTCTTTCATCTTCTCCTTGTGTTTCTTCTTCTTAGAGTTAGATGATGAACATTGATTGAAGAAAGTTTACCATCCTTTGATTTTGAGAGTGGTATTTGAGTACCCTTCTTAAAATGATCAAAGAAGGTTTCATCAATATTGCTTGTCTTCTTCTTCAACTCTACCTTCTTGTGAGGTGTTTTGAGTTGAGGATGTTGTTTTTCTTTTTTTTCATTGGTTTAACATCATCAAATGATTGCTTCTTTGTTTCTAGCATCTTCTGCTTTTGCTGCTACTTCTTGATTTTTGAATCTTCTCGACTATCACTGGACTGTGAGTCTGATTTAATATTCTCATATTGTTGTTTTTTTGTGCTCTTTGTTTTATTGTTATCTTGTTCTGTCTCTTTTTTACTTATGTTCTTAGCATCTCCTATAATAGTTAAACCAGTTCCCTATTTGATTTGTTAAGTGTTCTAAAGAACTCTCCTCACTTGTGTTGTTGTGTTGTAAAAGTGCATCACCCTTCTAACGGTCCTGCACTTTAAGAAGCTTATCATCCTCAGCCTATCAGTACACTTCTTCATGATCTTTTGGATTATGGTTCTTTCCTTTTTATCTCTTCTCTCATCTTTCTCTTTGTTGTCTTTCTCTCTTTGAGTACTTCAAGTTCAAGCTGTTTAAGATACTCAAACTTTATGTACTAAAAGGATAAGGGAAGAAGTGCATCTGCCTAATATAGGCCTATGGCACTCAGGTAGTTGATCATATTGATCCTATTAGTTTCTTTGTCTACCTGAGGTTCTTATGGAGCCAAAGCCTCTTGTTCAGGACTTTCTTTAACTGGTGAAAGGGTAGGAACATGTTTGTTCGGCCTTTTCAGTCTTTTTTCTTCCTTAAACTGAAGAAGCAATCTTGCATCCTCTGCCTCCTTCCTTTCTCTTGACATTCCAATGTCAGCCGGTTCATTTAGCTCCTCTAAGGGGAGGGAGATTATATTATCAATATCATAGTTCCTGGTCTATAAGTAGGCAATCCTGACTGCCCTCAACTAATAATTTTGAGTGTTTGGTCTAGGAGCAGCCTTAATTGCAGCTTCCATGAAGCAAGCAGACCCAGCAGAGGAACTTTCTCCCCTTAACTTCCTTTTCCTCTCTCTTTCCTCCTCCTTAATCTCCTCAGCAGTTATTTTCCTTTTCCCTTTGTCACTCACAGACTTTTTGACTCTGGGTGGAGAGAGCTTTGGCCTTCATTGCTTGGTGTAGCATCCAAGCTCTGGCCAGAGAGAGGTTGAGATGCACCTTCACCAGTAGGTGTCTCATCAAGGGAATGGACTTCTAAAGCAGTTGTAGTTATGACAGGGCTCTCAGGTTTAATCACTGGGCCTTCATTCAAGGTTTTCCCTTTGAAGCTAATCTCAAGGTCTGCCTCAACATCTAGTTAACCAATGACATTGCTTGATTGCCTCTGTATTCTTCTAAGGCTTACTCTTCAGTAATCCTATCTTGAATGCTTTAAGCCAATGTGTCAGCTTGTTTGGATTGGCTTGGATTGACAAGTGGCATGTTGACAAGGTCAAGACCTTCCTAGTAGTTCAAGGTCTAAAAATTGAAGACTTCTTGTTGCCCTTGAACTCTTTGAAGAATGAGGGCTCTTCTGTTGGCATCATACATCCACCCTATGATGTAATTGGAAGTTCCTTGAGGTGGAGATGACACAACCCTTGGAATGCCTTCCTCAAAAAGACTCTGAATGAAGGATTATATAGAGTCCACAATAATGTGAACTTGAGGAAGTTGCTGAGTATGGACAATTGCAAGTGAAGATGGTGAGTCTTCAAAGTCCATGCTCTGTGAAGAACTCCCATGTTTTGTAATTGTAATTACTTTCTCCCCTTTTTTGGTAGCATCACCCTTTTGCACAGGTGAGCTAGGAGTTAGGTCAATCACATTCACTGGTTCTTGTGTTCCTGGTTGAGCTTTTCCTAAAGGTCTCCTAGCTAGTTCTCCTTGAGATAAGAAATCTCAAGTTGCTGATCAATGACCTTGTTATGTAAGGTAGTCACCTGAGATTCCAAGTGACTAACCTTGGAGACTAGATAGGTGCATCTTTTTTACAATCTTTGCACCTTTAGTCTCAGATTACCCTCTTCTTTATCAGAAGATTCATTGGGGGATGAGTTTATTGGACTAAAGTCCTCAGTCTCACCACCAACATAATGTTCTTGGCTGTTGGTTTTCCTCTACTCACTGACTACTTCAGATGGAGTATCAGTGAGCTGAGTTGCCATGGTTGAGGTCTTAAAGATGTAATCACTTGCAGAGGTGAGAGCCTCATCCATATGGACAACCTGAGCAGAGTCAAGGACATCCACCTCAGTAGTGGGTAGATGATATGAGGTAGACAATGGTGAAGCAAGAGCACTCATCTCTCTTTGAGTTGAGGAAGAGAAAAAAGACATGATACTCATTGAATCCCAAGTCTTCATCATCATTGAAATCAAGGCTATGGATTGGTTGGTTAATATCTAAAGGCCGGGGATGGTAACTTTCCCCTAAAGGTTGTTCACTAGAGTGTTGAGACTCAAAGTGAAGGTTTAAGGCTGTTGGGCTAATGAGCTCATCAGTCTAAGCATGAGGAACCTCTAGACTAATAGAGTGGGAGCTCTAGAGTCCACTTCCTCCTATGTGGGTAGTAGTATGGGGGTCTGCACAAACTGAGTAACTTGTGCAGGGGGTCATTTGGATCTTCTTTGGTAGGTGAGGGTTACTTGTTGCTATTTTGGTGGTTGAGAGGTTGAAGATGTGGGTTCAACACTAGCTTGTGTTGCTAGGTTGTCACCTTAAGCAATAAGCTCTAACATTTTGAGGACAAGGGATGTTTCTACCCCAGAGAAGCCAACAGTTGGCTTCTTCAAAATTTTAAATATGTCGGGTTTCATCTGTCCCAATTTAAGAATATTATTTGTTTCCCTTAACTATGAGCCCAACTCATAGTTGAGAATGTGTTGAACATATCTAGGAAACATAAGAAGTCCATGTTAGCAAGCAAATTTGTATAAACAAACTGAGAGTACCTGAACTTGACCCCTTGAACCATTCCATGCACTATGAAGGAGAGATCTTCAGGAATCTGGTCCCAACCCCCGTGCTTATTGGACAAGCTGTGGATGACCACATGTAGTAAGTACTTCCACTGGGATGATACCTTCCCTTTCCTGAATGTCTTTATAGAGAAATCCCTCTCATATCCCATCTACTGAAAGGATTGGTTGACAACTTCTTTGGGAAAGGACAATTCATCTTCCTTATCATCCAGCTGAAGATGGGTGTCTATGATGGCTAGAGTGATGAAGATTGTCCTCCCCTGCACTGTAGCAGACTGTGTCTTCTCCTCATCCAGGATTACCTCTTGACAAGTCTTCAAGAAATCAAGCTAATGATCCTCATAAAGAAAAGGATCAATGGTAAGGGAGGTGAAGTAGTTTGATAGAGTCAGGAATTGAAAAACCTCTGAGAAATATGGATCTCTCTTAGAGTTTAACAGAGCAACCTAATTGTGTTGCATGTGTAACTGCATGTTCTGTGGTTGAGTTTGGCCATTTGCGAAAGCTTAATGGTGAAGGAAAAGAACAACAAAGGCGGTTCTAGAGAGAAGTTTGGGAATTTAGGTCTGGGAGAAGATGAAAATGATAAAGGAAGAGGGGGAACCATTGGTTTTATATATGAAATGAATTTAAGACAAAGTTAATGAAAAAGGACAATGTTTGAAATCCAAATATCGGTCCCACCGCAAAAAAAGTAGTTTTCTTTTTGCTCAAAAGGTAGTTTTCTTGAAAGTCAAAAATCTTCCGAAGGTAAATTGTCTTTGGAAGTTTTAATGAAAAAGCTTCCGAAGCCAAAATGACTTCGAAAGAATTTCCTAAGAGTTTTGAAAATTTTGATTTGGAAGAGAATTAAGTCTTGGATACTTTATTCAATTAAGAATAGGGCTTCCGAGAAAGAATTTGCTTCGGAATAAAGTTGTCCTTGAAAACATTCAAATGCTTAAGAAAAATATTAAGCTTTGGAATATATATTAGAAATTTCTTTCGAGGGCAATTTTACCTAAGCGTTGTTTGTTTTAAAGGCATAAGTTTCTTCCAAAGATAAAACTATATCTTTCAAAGGACATAAAAGATCAAGATTTTCAAAAATCGAAGGGAAATTTTCTTAAAATATTTTCTTCCAAAGAAAATAAGAGCTTATGAAGATGATGAAATAGACAACTTAGGACACACAAATTTTAGAAATAATATGAATTAGTTTTAAGAAAAACTACTCAAGGTTAATCATCCCAATAGCTTATATGAGATATTTAAATCTTTGCTCATCAAAAGCTTTAGTGAACAAATCAGCATATTGTTCATTTATGTTAACCTTGACTAGTATTATCAAACCCTTTTCAAAGTTATCTCTAATTAAATGATACATGATATTGATGTGTTTAGTCCTTGAGTGCCGCATAGGATTCTCTATAATAGAGATGACATTATTGTTGTCTATGTGAATGGGAGTCTCTTTAAAGTTGAACCCATAGTCCAGCATCTGATTCTGAATCCAAAGTACTTGAGCATAGAAGCTTACAACAACAATGTATTCAACTTTAGCAGTTGATGCAAAGACATAGAATTGCTTTTTGCATTGCCAGGAGACAACCCTTCCACCCAGAAACTGACTTCCCCTTGTTGTAGACTTTACAGTCATATTGCATCCACCATAGTCACTATCTGTATATGCATACAGATTAAAGTCATAATTCTTTGGATACCAAAGGCCAAGTGTTGAGGCACCTTTGAGATATCTTAAAATTCTTTTGATAATGATAAGGTGTGACATCTTGTGGTTGGCTTGATATCTTGCACACTCACATGTGGCAAACATGATATTAGGCTTGTTAGCTGTAAGGTACATACGAGACCCAATCATAGCCCTGTAGAGATGTTCATCCATACACTCCCCCATAAGGTTAGGCCCAAAGGAGTGGTTTCTTGCTATGGGAGTTTTAACAACCTTGCAATCAGTCATGTTGAACCTCTTAAGTATGTCTTGAACATACTTTGACTGACTTATGAAGATTCCATTTTCAACTTGCTTCTCTTGAATTCCTGGAATGAAATTGAATTCCCCTATGGCACTCATTTCAAATCTATCCATCATCAGCTTCTCAAAGTCTTTGCAGAGCTTTGGATTAGTTGAACCAAAGATGATGTCATCTACATATACTTGAACTAGCATCAAGTCATTTCTTGTTCCTTTGATGAAGAGAGTTCCATCTATAGTGCCTCTTATGTATCCATGCTTACAGAGATAGTAAGATAGAGTCTCATACCACTTTCTTGGTGCTTGGTGCAACCCATAGAGAGCCTTATCAAGCCTACAGACATAATCAGGATGATCAGGATCTGCAAAGCCAGGTGGTTGTTTGACATACACCTCTTCATCAATTACTCCATAGAGAAAAGCACACTTGACATCTGTGTAGTCAATTCCTTCTTCTTGAGTATACCCTTGAACAACAAGTCTAGCTTTATTTTTTATGACAAGTCCTATATTATCCTTCTTATTCCTAAAAACCTATTTGGTTCCTATAGTAGTCTTCCTATGAGGAAGAGGACATAGGTTCCAAACCTTCTGCCATTTGAATTGAAGCAACTCCTCTTGTATAGCTTCAACCCAACTTCCATCCTTCAGAACCTCTTTAATTTTCTTAGGCTTTATCTGAGATAAGAAGCAAGAGTGAAGAAAAACATTCGCATCATGGGTTTGTCCTCTTTTTCTTACCCTTGAGTCAACATCTTTAATGATGTTTGAGGTGGGATGAGACTTGTGTATCCTTAGCTGAGGGATATAACAAATTGCTGAGAGAGATCTAAATTAGAAAAATTTAGATCTGTCATTGATTTTTCCCCCACCTTATCAACACATTTATCAAGTGAGACTTGATCCAATGAGTGTGTGAAATCATTGATGTTGTCTTCAATGGAGTGGTTGTCAGCATCAAGAAATTCTTGATCACTATCACCACCACCATGGACTTCTACATTTGAAGCTTCTTTATCTGGTTATTGAGCATTTTAGCAAGAATTTGAAGGTATCTCAGATGTATCCGCTGAATTGGTCATTATAGTGCTGATATAAACTTCATTTGAATAATTAGTTAAACTGGAGCTGAAGTTGTATAGCTTGAAGGTCTTGTCATCTCAAATCTTGGATCAAGATCACCTGTTGGTAGAATATTTGTATACCCTAAAACATTCTCACAAGATTTTTTTAAAAAGTTGGTAACTAAGTCAAGATCAAATAGCCAATCAAGACCAAAACCAGTTACACTAGGTGTGTGCTTATTGAAAGTCACATTGGCTGACTCTTCAACAATCATGGTTCTAAGATTGTATACTCTATAAGTCTTAGCTTGGGAAGAGTACCTAATGAAATGTCGATTATCTGATTTCTCAGCAAATTTGGCAATTTGATCTTTGGTATTCAAGAGGGTGCAAGGACATCCAAAAGACATGAGAAAACCAATGAAAGGTTTCCTCTTGTGCTAAAGTTCATAAGGAGTCTTACCATGTGTCTTAACTACTAAAACTCTCTTTTGCACATAGCAGGCAGTGTTGACTGCCTCTGCCCAGAAGGTGATAGGCAGTTTAGAGTTAGACAACATAGTTCTTGCAGTTCAATAAGTGTCTTGTTTCTCCTCTCAATAACACCATTTTGTTGAGGAGTCCTGGGAGCACTATATTGTATTATAATACCCTTTTCATCACAAAATGTATCAACGATTTAGTTCTTGAATTCAGT